>PITA01006597.1:0-98660 GCA_004023965.1 Spilogale gracilis
CCTGATAATTTGTAAATGATACCACAGGCAGCCAAGGAACTAAATGTTTCCTTTTCTTCACTTGTTTTCCTGGTATTTCCATAAACCTTTGCAAACAGCAAAACCTGTGATGAGTTGCTTTTGGTGTATTTGTCCAGCCGATGAGTGGCCATCCCCCCTCTCTCTGGGAACTGTCCTACAGATCCGCAGGGATGAGTCCCAGGCAACCTTTATACCCCATGGCTCTGTCTCCTTGAGCACAGCTGATTGGAGCAGTGCAGACACTTGACCCTGACTGGACCAATCAGATTCTCTGCAGGTGGCTGGCTGGCTACAGTGGGAAGCCAGGCTCCTCTAATGGAGGAAGGAGGCTCAAGAAGCCAATGATTCTTGCCAGGGGCAGGAGAGTAGAGCCAATGACAAGATGAGCAGAGCTAGTCCACAGGACTTTTCTATTCCAGGGTCTTGTTAGGCTCAAGCATGTTCCCCCTACTAGAGTTCAACAAGACCCTCTGGAATCCTTCTTAGAAACACCTATACTCTTTTATTTTGTTTGTTTTCTTATTGGCGGGGGCGAGCTTGAGTGGTTCTGTTTTTTGGTACAAAAAGTTTCAAAGCTAATCAAGTATGTATTAAATTACTATAACAATAAGACAAAATGGTGCAATAAGAATTTGATTTACATATTTTCAACATGAGCACATATTTACAACTAGAACACAAAGACAGTTCTGCTGGTAGTTTCTATGGAGCCATTCTGGACTTTCAGGATCAATCTGTTCTCACCCCACTGCTGCTCCACCCCAAGCCCACCTCTGCCTCTGTACTGGGCTTCCTGATATAAGAGGCTTTCAGGAATTTCTGATTTCCTAACCAAAGCTGGAGTTAGCAGTGGAGATGCTGATGGAGACATGGGTGACTCTGTCCCCGCCGTGGCCATGCATCTGGGACACCAGTGCTCCATGCCTGATCGGCGCTGATTTGAGCTGCGACAGCATTTTCCAGGCTGTTGCCATCTCAGGTCACAAGGGAACCTCTATGGGGATCAGGGATGGTTTGTATTTAATTTCTCTCCTCCACTTCTCAAGAGCCAAGCTCCCAAGTTCAAAGACATCTATCATAGGGAGTGATGGATTGTATTTCAGAGCAGGTTGGCCGCAGGAGGGAATTGGATTCAGAAACAACCATCTGGCTCTTACGACTGTGTGCCCTTTGCCCTGCTCAGCATCAAGCTGCCTGTCACACGATCTGAGTGGCCACAGCAGCCTTATGTCTGGCCCAGACAGGCCTCTTCTGTTCTAGAGAAGCAGAAGCAGTCAGAAAACCAGTGGCCTGATCGTGGAGGGAGTGGTAGCTGAGCATAGAGACCTTTTTGAGAGCCTACTATGTGCTTGGCCCTTGGAAGAGAGACTGAAACAGGCAAAATACTGTCCATCAGGAACACTCATACATTCATTCATTCTTTCAAAAGACACCTATTGTTTTGATACCTCCTAGGCACAGACATTGACAAGCTTACTTTCTGCTGTGGGACGCTCTTAGGCTCTGTAAGCACTCTGTCTGGGGTCAGATCCCATCTCTAACAACTATGAGCTGCATGATGTGGGCAAGTCTTACTAGTGTGTGCTCTTGTATCAACACCTTCCCTCTCTAAGGCTCTGTTTCTCATCTGTAAATTGGGGGTAATGACCCTACTCATTGAACTGTGGGGACAGAAATGTCTGTAAGGTGCCTGTGAGTAATAAATGTTCACCAATGTTATTCAGTCGTATTTTCTCTTTTACTATTTTTATTGTGTCCACACACTTGTTTATTCAGACACAGTTCCCAGGTCATTCTTTTTAACTGAACAAATGGTGTGCTATCCTGTACCATCCATCTCAAGCTGCCATAACAATCATTGATTATGATACAGCAGCTGACACTAATAAAGGTTGTTCCTATTTGTATGTGATGTTTCCCTGGGCCCCATGAGTTGGGGCTCCCGTGTTCTTCCCAAGCATCACAAACACAGCATCCTAGCACCATCTGCATGGCCAGGAGCTTAACTATCAGGCTGCATTTTCTATTTTATGAGCAGATTGGGAGGCAGCCAGTGCAAGCACCAGTTTTTAGGATACCTGGGGAGAGATTGTGTCTTTTTACTGCTTAGCACAGAGATGAAGAGGCAACCAATCAATGAGCACCAGGCGATGACAGCACTTGGCGCTGACAAGCAATGTCACTCTCTATTGTGTTTTCAAAACCACTTTGGGGTGGCAAGGTTCAGAAAGACACCAGTTATGTCTAACAGGAGAAGCGTGGAGAAGCAAAGAACTTTTAAAGGAGGATATATTTTGGCCATTCATCACAAATCCTAAAAGAAGAAAGACCAAACAATAACCTGGAGAGGTTCCTTGCCCTCCAGGACCTCTCATGTTGCTGGTCAATAAAATAAAATAAAATAATTCAAGAAAAAATGTAAAAAAAGTTTTAACTTTGTGTGTTCATGTAGTTGTATACACATATGTGTGTGTACCTAAAAGAGACACAGAAAGACTGTGAGACAAAAACAAATGGTGAGGTGCCTGGGTGGTTCAGTCAGTTAAGCATAAGACTCTTGATTTCAGCTCAGGTCATAATTTCAAGGTCCTGGGATCAAACCTGGTACTGAGCCAGGCTCTGCCCTCAGCAGGGAGTCACCTTCAGGATTTTCTCTCTCTCCCTCTGCCCCTACCCCCACCCCATGCATGAACTCTCTGTCTCTAAAATAAGTAAATAAATCTTTTTTTTTTAAAAAAACAAATGGTAAATGCATGCTAAATACATAAATAATCACTTAGCTCACATTTATGGAATGTCTATTGTATGCCAGACACTGTACTAAAGCACTTCCATGTACCTTACTTCATTCAATTGCTACAACATGATAATGATGCAAATATTTAATAATTACTAATTATTAATTACTATTATTAGTATTATTAGTAGTAAATTATTAGTAAAATAATTACTAATTACTGATAAATATTAATTATTTAATAATAATTAATAATTTAATATTTACCTCACACTTGGAAGATACTTCATATGAAACTGACATGACTGCTATTTCTTTCATCACCCCCCATTTCCAGATGAGGAAACTGAGGCTCAGAGATATGAAATGATCTGTGCTTGCTTTTTAATGACAAACTCAGGTCTCAAAAGTTGTGTGTGTGTGTTTTCTAATTTAAGGATAAAAGCAACAGAAAATACCCATTTCTCCAATACCCTCAGTGTCACATACTATAATAGATGCTGTTGCATGTTTACTTACTAAATCCTATTTCCTTCCCTTAGTTTACAGATCAGAACAGGCACATGGAGACCTCAGTGGCTTTCAGGGTCACATAGTGAAGAG
The DNA here is from genome assembly GCA_004023965.1 of Spilogale gracilis. NCBI lineage: Eukaryota > Metazoa > Chordata > Mammalia > Carnivora > Mephitidae > Spilogale > Spilogale gracilis. The sequence goes on from PITA01006597.1 coordinate 3,362, forward strand.
GGTATGGAGTTGTATCTCTAAATGGATGGCTGTGATTTCAAAGCCCTTCTTCCTGGGACAGTTCATTCCCCAACTCAGTTTTTAGGGTGGTAATAGCATGGTGACTATGGCCTCAGAGCCATTGGAAAGGGTAAAGAAGGGTAGTGTATGCATGTGCTTTGGCAGGAAGAGAGTGCCTTGCTGATGTCAGAGGGGTCTTCTCAGGAGAGACTGCTTCCAACAGCTGGACACTCACAAGCCTACAACCCACTACTCTGTACCGTAAAGGACATCAAAATTCCACAGCCACCCAAGAGAAATGGCTTTTGCTCCAGAAACATAGAGAAAAGGGAAGCCTCCTAGGTAAAGATAAGAAAGGCTTCATTCTCTGCCTTGTGTCCTTCCTCCTCCACACTATGTGTAATTTTGTCTCCAGGTACTTCCCTGGTTTCTAGACATTCTCATGCCAGCTGGGATGTAGTCCAGCCAGGTGGGGCTCCAACAGGCCCTTGGGACCTCTCCTACCTCTACCATCAAGGTTGTCACCACCTCCAAGAATGACTTTCTCTTCCCCTCAACAATGCTTGGGACCCAGTCAACTCCAAACTTTGCTGCTTGCTAGTGACAACAGTAGCAACCACAGTATTGCCTCAGATTCTCAGACGAAGGAAGAGACAGCCATCACCTCAAACCAACCCCAGTGAGCTGGAGAATCAAACTTGAGAAAATGTCATTTGAAGACCCCTGGTTGGAAAGGAAGAGCCAGATATGGTCCTGCCCACTGAAGGGGAAATTCTAGGTCTTGTTTATTTGCATCTTGAAGGACTCACCTGTGCTCATGGCCACTCCTTATTCCCACTTTCCAGATAAGAAAACAGAGGTAACTAATTTATCCCCGGCCCACTGCTAGTCAGTGACTAAGCCCAGGGGAGTCCCACTCCGAATCTCCCAATTCTTTCCTCAGTACTGCTGAACTATCTAGATGTTCCACAATTCCACCTTTCATCTGCTCCTTCTATGCCTTTTATTTCGGTAAACACACTATTTGTATTTCCCTGAAAATTGCACTCTGGAGGGGGTATCTTTTCATGGAGGCATGCTGCATACCCACCAGACCACTTTCCTTCTGTAAGCATGGCGATGCAATCAGCATTATCACACAGCCACATGAAAAAGGTCAGCCCCCTCCTAGTGTTCCACAAAGGAATTCCTGGTGGGGAGGGGGCCACAGCTACATACATATCTAGGCTTCTGAGCCAGGAATTTCTGCCTTTGTGTCTATGGGTGTATTAATTAATCATTCCTTTAACACCAGCTGTGTCTACATGCCTTACTAGAACAGTCAATTCCATTCTTAAAAATAAGCTCATTTAAACCAATGATTTGATGGATTTTTTTACACTAAATTAGTTAAATCTTTGTTTTAAAATAGAATCAATTTTAAGAACAGAGAACTGGTGAAACCCTCAATGAAGCCAGATCCTTGAAAGCAATGTATGATTTATTTATTCATTCATTCACTCATCCATGTATTCATCCATTTAACAGGCATGTGACAGAGGCTGGTCTGGTGCTGTGGGGAGTAGATCACAGACAATTGTCCCCAAATGGCCCTCAGTCTAACATAGGGAAGAAGGAGGAAATAAACCCATCGCAGAGGAACACATCACACCGGCAAAGAAATGCTGCTTGTTCCCACCTTAATCCTTCAACGGTGGTAAAAATAAAGAAGCACCCATCCTACGGGACATAAAACAGAATTCTGTTCCATTAGCAAACCTGGAGAGCTTTGGCAGTAGAGGTGGAACCCCCTTTCAGTTATTAGAACAGCAGGGGGCGCTCTAAGGAGTGGAGCTAGGGGACCCAGGCCAGCATCACCAGGGAAATGCAATCTGGGGTTGCTTTCTTGCCTTGAGTGGGCAGTTTTTAATTGCAATCTCCCTAAATCCTGAGTGTGTGATGGCACAGACAATGTTAGACTAATATTTGGCTTTTCACTATCTATAAAGAAAGTGCCTCGTAATAGTTCTCACCTGTCCAGCTGGTGTGACAGATTTAAGTAGTGGAGAAAATGGACTGTTTTCAAGGGCTAATTAAATGATGTTACAAATCACTCTTAGCAGTTATCAAAGCAGCCTCCTGCTGGCCCAGTCCATCTGCAGGCTGCTGAAGCAACCAGAGGATCATACGTGGGCTCCTCCCCTTCCAGGTGGTGGGTTGTGGTCCCATTACCTAACACTCCCAGTCTCAGTGCTCTCTTCTGTAAGATGGGGCTAGATCTCATCTCCCAAGACTGAGGTCAAACATTCTGTGACATGGTAAGAGCTTAGCAAAGGTTGTTGTCACCATCACTTAAAAATCAGTCACCCAAGTCTGGGATGGATGTGATTTGTCTGTATCACAGCCAAGTGCAATGGTTGGAGATCTGCTGGAGGAGACACAAAGTCCCAAGGAAAGGAAGAGGGATTCTTGGGCCTCTGGGAGTCCACATCACATCTTGCAGTCCATGTTCCTAAACATGCCCATACTTACAGAAGATGCCTGGAGTGGAGCCTTTGGAGGATGGAAGATCTCAAGTCTGTCTGTCCCCACGTCCCTCTTTACCCCTCTCCTCACAGAGGTGCAAACATGGTCTTCTTCTCTCCAGGAAAGTCCCATCTCAGAAGGGAACCCCTTCCCCCCAGAGCCTGGAAGGACATGCTGGGGAGAGTTGCTCCTCCTTTTGAGCATGTCCTGCATGTAACTCCCACTTTGGCCTATGTGCAAAGGTGAGCACCCCAGTCACCTCGGTGTTGCACCTCCTTGATGTGCTTTGGGCTCTTCAGGCCAGCTTTCTCTGAACTCTTATGAGGCTCCATCCCTGGCAGCCTACATGTCAAGGTGGCTTGTCAGCCAGGGGCCCAACTTAACACCCCGTCCCAACGACAGTGTACTCTTTGGAGCAAGGCCCTCTGTGTCTCCCCTCTGTACCCTTAGCAGATCTAGTTCAAAGTAGGGCCCACATTCAGTCCACACATACACACATGAGTCTGAGACTCTTCACTTAAAGTTCCCAGAGCTCTGTTTCCTGGAAATGACCCAACCTCTTCAAAAAGAGCTCTCCAAAGTCAAACACTGCATCTCCACAGGGTTCAATTCCGTTTTGTTGCTTTCCCAGCACAGCTGCAATTAATAAACATCCCACTGGCTGTGTGGTTCCAGGCTGGGAGTACATAGCATCCTGGAAACAACCCCTGGCAGAGAATCTGTCACTGTCAGCCTGGCTTCTCCATATTCTGCCCCACACCCCAGCTGAGTTGGAGCATGGCCTTCCCTGTCTGTGGAACCTCTTCCACCACCTCCAGCAATCCCCAGAACCTGGCCCTCTTCCAGAGACCACTTTGGATGACCTGGCATCTCTGAGTAAGCTCCCAGGGAACAGCTTTGGGTGTTAGTGTGACTATGCTCTCTGTTTGGATCCAGGGAAGCATCCTGTCCTAATATCAGGGATATAGGAGGTCAACAGAGTAGAGTCAGTGGTTCTAGAATCCAGAAATGGCTCTGACCTATGTCCTGTGTGACCCTCGGCAAGACTCATGTCCTCTCTAAGACTCGGGGCTATGTTCCTTTCTTCATATTGTGACGTCACATAATCTATGGGTTCATATCTCATGTCAAACACTTTTCTTGGTTAGGTCATGTAGGAGTCAGAGGACAAACATCAAGGCATCAAGAAACTGGCAGCCAAATAATGAACCAGAACATTTTGAGTGGGGTAAGGACCATAAAGAACACTGAGAGCAGCCAGGGTGCTCAGGGGGAGCCATCCTAAAGAGGGGACACCAAATCTTTGCCAGAATAATAGTGCAAATCAGCCTAGGGAAGGTCTGAACCACTGTTTTCCAAGCAGAAAGAACAACAAGTGCAAAGGCCTTGAGGTAGGAATGAGGTCAGCATGGTCTGGGGACTAAGAGAAACTAAGTGGCCAGAGCCTTGTGGATAAGGGGAGGAGGGTGGAAGAAGACAGATCACACAAAGCCATGAAAGGAATTTCAGCTTTTGGCTGAGCTATATGGCAGAGGGAAATAGTCTGATAGAAGATGTAAAAGATCTTTCAGCTACAGTATGGACAAGGGTCGTGAGGGTGGCAGATACAGAAACAGATCATTCAGGAAAGTGTTGCAAGAAAGGGTGGAAGCCTGGGTTGCAGGTGGTGGCTGTGAGGACTGAGAGAGGGGGCAGCTCCAAAGTGTGGCCCACAGGAGAGGGGAATAGGTACATGGAGCAAGGTGAGGAGATCCCCCTCCTAGGGGATCTGAGGAGTACACCATGAGTGACTGGCAAGCAAGTCAGCCCTTTCTCATCTGGGATTGGCCTGCAGGGAGACTTCCACCACTTGTCATGGTGTCCAGTCCCCAGTAGAAAGCTTCCCAGGTAGAGTGAGCAACAATGAGAAAAGTGTTCATTCAATCCCCTGGCAGCTAGTTTTTATCAGTTTTCGGAAAATAGTCATTGCCTTCCCTTCTTTTCTTTTATTGCCAGGAGGGAAGCATCCTTATGAGGGCCCAAAGGCATGGGGTTGTAATGTGCTCCTGCTTTCTATGCACAGCTAGAATGCTGAATAGTCTTTACAAATATGAATTAATGGTCTTGTCAGCAGCAGCGATATTTACAGAGCATACTCTTACATTAAAAGAAAAAATGGAAGGTGGGACGTGTTAGCTCTGAGCAAGCAGTGGGACACTCTGAGGACCTGAAGGCTGGTGGAAACCACTCTCCCTCTGCAGGACCCTGTCCAGCTTTCACTCTTAGTCCTTCTGGATAGCCTGCTGGACTCTGGGCTCTGTGGAAAATGGGGAGGAAAGGCATTGCAGAATGATGCTGATACAGCAGACATTTTTCTAAACCACAGAGAGGAAACCAAAGGCCCCAGGGAGTCCCAGCACCTGGGAAGCAGATGGGTCCTCTTAAAAGCAGACTCAGCAACTTCTTTGCTTTTTTGGGCATTTCCTGTGAGTGGAGGCAGTGTTGGTTCAGATTCTTGCTCCTTGAGCCTTCTCTGAGCTTGCTTTGAAAGACCCAGATTGGCTTTAGCATACATGAGATCTAGGAAAGAGCTGCTTTGCAAGGTGGTAAGTTCTCCATCACTGGAGGCTAGGTGCTGCAGGGAAGCTTCTGGGCTGTATCTGCAGTTGCAGCCTTCCTTGGACAGCCACACATTGGGCATGCCCTGGTCCCAGCCTGGGCTATGAGCTGGGGATGCAGGAGTAGAAGGAGTCTCTACCCTCAGTCATGGAAGAGAAAGAAAATAAATAAGGAAAAAGTAAACAAACAAGATAAGTAAGCTAAAAAATGAAAGAGGCTGCTGTGTCAGAGGCTTTGGGTCAGGGGAGGGCGTTCTATAGCTGGGTGGGCAAGGAGTTGAGATCTGCTTGCTGCAAAGGGGTGGCCCTGGGAAAATCTGAAGCAGATGCATTCCGTGAAGAGATTCAGTTGCTGCAAAGGCCTGAGATGGCACCTTTGACTATGATTTCCAAGGTCTTACAGTCCATGATGACAAGATATTGAGATGACCTCTGGACATCAGGAACATCAGGTTAACTTTGGGGGCAAGGGGGCTGATTATCTCTCCTAAAGATCATTTCTCAGAGCTGGGGTATGGATGGGAATGTCCTCACCAGGCTTTTGGAAGTCAAGAAAGTCTGACCTCACATCCTGTCCTATGGGAGAGAAGAGGGAGACCATCTTCTTCTCCAAATCCAGAGGAAGTATGGACTCATTTGGGGATCCAAGGTCTGGAAGGAAACTCTGCACGTAGAATCTCATTCTGTGGCTGGCTAGGCTTGTGGGCTGTGGAAGTGAACTTGCCACTGATAGCCGAAAGGCCAAGACAGAGCATGGGAAGGGGCCTTACACTGTGAGTGAGTAAGGCAGCCTGCCCCTACCAGCTCCTGCCTATCTCTCACCTCCTTCACCTTCTCCCCACAGTCACTGCAAGTTCTTGCACTGGATTACTGGATTCTTATTTTTAGATATTCTGATAATTCTTAAAATATCCACCAAAGAGAAAAAAGGTGAGTTTCTCTCATAGGCACTGACGGGAAGGCCATAACAGTCCATTGTGTTTCCCTCATGCCTGCAATATGAACAGAGTTTCCAGATGGAAAGCCTAAAAGCTACTCCAGGACCTCATGAAGACCTTGCATGTTACCATGCTGCCAGAAAGTGCCAAAGAAAAACAACAAAGAGGAATATTTTTAAATACCTTAAAATGATGGAGAATGGATGGAACTTAAAAATTTGGAAGGAGGAAGACTGCAAATTCAGTTGTTGACACAGATAATGTTTGGAATCACAGGAGTCAAATCAGTTACCTTCAAGTTCACACTCATGATAAACACACACAGAAATGGTGTCCTTAAAGCCCAGGGACTTTAAAACTTTTAAAACATAGGTTGGGTTTGAACCAATAGAAATGACTTGCTCTCACTAGGAACAAGCAGCCCTCTCTACAGGAAGGAAGGACATCAGAATTTCTCAGTCACATGACCATCTTCAGGACCCCAGTCAGGAATCCACTGGCTCTGGGAATGCACCTACCTGTGGACAGATTGTGAGGCCACTGGCCTACACTGACTCACAAGGTGCTCTCCTCCTGATTGAATATCAGGGCAGAAACCAGCCATTAAACCAAGCTGGTGCTACCCCTGGGCTGCTGAGATGGAAAGATGCCAGTGGAGACACCACTTCCATAGAGCCCAGGGGTGTCATTCAAGGGGGCTATATTTGTTTTCTGTTGCTGTGTAACTAAGTGCCACAAAATTAGCAGCTCAAAACACAAATTTGTCACCTCATATTTTCCATGGGTCAGGAATCTGGGCACTTCTTAACTGGGTCCTCTGCTTCGGGGTCTCAGGGGTTGTAATTGAGGCTCTGGTTGGGCAGCTGTGATCTCCTCTGGGACTTGTGCTCTTCAAACTAATTCAATTTGCTGCCAGAATTCAGTTCCCTAAAGTTGTAGGACTGAGGTCCCCATTTTCTTGCTAGTAATTATTTGGGATCACTCTCAGCAACCAAGGAAGCCCTCAGCTCCCTGCCCTATGGGTCTTATAGTCAGCTCACAATATGGATGTCTACCTTCTTCCTGCACAGCAGGGATCCTGCCAAACTCTGCTTTGACCTCTAGACCCAGACTTTTTGTTTTTAAAGATTTAATTTACTTATTTATTTGACAGAGAGAGAGAGAGTAGGAGAGGGAGAGGGAGAAGCAGACTCCCCACTGAGCAAGGAGTCCAATGAAGGACTTGATTCCTGGACCCTGAGATCATGACCTGAGCTAAAGGCAGATGTTTCACTGACTGAGCCACCCAGGTGCCCTACACCCAGACTTAAAGAGCTCATATGATTAGGTCAAGCCCATGAAAATACTTTCCTATTTGTTAAGTCAACTGATTAATAATCTTAATCACATCTGCAAAACTCCTTAGTCATGCAACCTAGAAAGCACAGTAATGATATCCCATCATATCACAGCATCTGCCATATTCAAGGGGAGGAAATCATACAAGGTGTGTACACAAGGGGGCGAGAATCTTTTTTTTTTTTTTAAGATTTTATTTATTTATTTGACAGAGAGATCACAAGCAGGTGGAGAGGCAGGCAGAGAGGGAGGAGAAAGCAGGCTCCCTGCTGAGCAGAGAGCCTACTGGGGGCCTCCATCCCAGGACCCTGAGATCATGACTTGAGCCAAAGGCAGAGGCTTTAACCCACTGAGCCACCCAGGCGAAGAGGGCGAGAATCTTGATGGCCATCCTGGATTCCTGCCACCACAAGCACCCCCTTCAAGATCATGACCATGGAAGTCTAGCTACACTCTGGCCACTGCATGACCCTTGTCAGCCTCACACCAACCTATTAATAGGCTTCCAGAGACACAGAACTACAAAGAGCTTCCTCTAGTCATCTCATCAGTGACAGAAATCAGGAGAAAAGGTAATTTCCCTATCCCAGGTGTGGTATTTGATGACCTCTTAGCTAACCAGATTTTTTTCAAGGATCTGAGAACCAAAATTCTCCCGAGGTACATCACTGAACCCCCAAGCTCTCTTCATCACTAGGGTAAGAGTACATGATCCAAAATCTGCTGAATTACCTACCAGTGCTGTGGCCTTGAGCACATTGCTTCACTTCTCTAAGCCTTAGTTTTCTTATAAATTAGGAACAAGATTTGCCTTACTTTCATAGAATCATTGTGAAGAGTAGATGTGTTAATCTATTTCAAATAATCACTGCCTGACAGAGCAAGCAGCTGACACGTGTGATATGGTGGTGTTCTCCATCAGATTTCTAAGAGGTTTGGGTTTATGTGCATGTGTATGCATGTGTGTGTGCACACGTGTACATTGAATACATGTGTGCAGTCATGTGTGTGCACTTTCATGTGAGTATGTGTGTAGTTGGGAGAATACAAGGTCCAGATTAAGGAAGCCTAACATCAGACTCAGCTCAGTCAGTAAGAAGTTGTCTGATAACTATTTTCTTCCATTTCCTTGGTGGCAACCACCATTCTACTGTCTGCTTCCATAAGTTTGACTACTTCAGATTCCATATATTAGTGAGATCATACGGTATTTGCTGGAAGGGGAAGTGGGAAAATGTTGGCAAAGGGTACGTAGTTTGCAGTTATGCAAGGTAATAAGCACTGTGGATCTAACGTATAGCAATCTGACTGTAGTTTATAGTACGGTAATATACACTTGAAATTTGCTAAGAGGGTAGATCTTAAGTGTTCTCACTACACACACACACACACACACACACACACACACACACACACACAAAGAAGGCATCTGGGTAACTGGCATGGGCATGGCTCTTCTACTCCCTGGGCTTCAGTTTCCCCATCTGTAAAGTGTAGATTGTCTCTAGGAGCACTAGCATTTCTAAAGCTGCACCATCCCATGTGGTGAGCTTCCAGAACTTTCTTTGGCTCTTGGTGGATTTGATTGTTTACATGCTTTGTACACATATACTGTACTAGTCAAGGTTCTCTAGAGAAACAGAACTGATAGGATGGTTCTCTTCCTTTGTCTTTCTCTCTTTTTAAGGAATATATATATTAATATACATATATACACAAACACATATATACACACCCACATGTGTGCACACATATGTACACATACAAGGAATATATATGTATACAGTATACATAAGGAATATATATAATATACAATATACTATATATATACATATAAATGTTTCGATATCTCTGTGTGTATGTATATATGTAAATATATGGAATTGGCTCACAAATTTGGAGACTGAGAAGTCCAGATCTAGGAGAGCCAGTGGTTTAGTTCTAGTCTAAGTCTGAAGACAGGGAAGACCAATGTCTCAGATGGAAGATAGGCAGAGAGTAAGAATTCTTTCTCACTCAGCCTTTTGTTCTTTTCAGCCCTTCAGTGACTGGGTGAGGCCCCCCAGAGTGGGGAGGGCAACTTGCTTGCTCAATTAATTCAAATTAATCTTACTCAGAGATGCCCTCACAGACACACCAAAAATAAAATTCAATCAAATATCTGGACAGCCTGTGACCCAGTAAAATCGACATATTAAATTTAAGCATCACACATAGCTTATGTATATTTGGATTAAAAAAGCACAAATTTTTTGAGATTAAAAATAGGAAAGTGCACTCATTCACATTCAAGGAGGCTGCACTTGACAGGAAGGTCATTCTTGATGTGAAAGGCCACTCTTTACCCTTTCCACCTCTTTCCTCAAGATCTTTACTCTATTCTCTTGAATTAGAAAGTTCTTGAGTCTTCTGAAACAATCCTCCCCAATGAAGCAATCACACATGATCCCAGACTGTAACACACTGTAGCTTTTAACTGTTCAGCCAGAGTTTCTGATTCAGCACATTTTAATCAATTTTATTTGCTAAGATCAGGGAGATGTCATCTGTAATAATCCCAGCTGACCTCCCAAAGTCAGGATGATAAAAATATTAATGTCAGCTTCTTGCAGCCTGGCAGAGAGCAACACCCAGCTTGACAAGCAAACAAATGGCTCAGAGCTGTCTGTGGGAGGCTGATGAACCTGTATTAATGAATAGCTTCATCAGTGAAAGCTGCCCTCTGGGCAGAGCTGCCACAGGCTGGAGTCTCGCCAGAGGCTCAGCTAGCTGACTTTCTGGTGAGGTCCTCTTGTCCATCTGAGAGGCTGAGGTATGTCAATTACTTGGGTGGGCAGGATGATTCACCCTCCCTAAATAGTGTGCTCCAAGTTTGGTGCTCAGATCACCCAACCTTGCTTTTAATTTCCATTCTCCCTGCTAAGGTGTCCTCGTCTTATGGTCTGTCAGCTATTTCCAGCTGTGACATCAAACAGAGCATTGGCCCCTCAGAGCACAACAAGCAATTCCAAATAGGGATGAACATTTATTTCAAGGGATCATAGCCTCACGATCCCTCACCTCCTTCAACTCAGGAGTGTGTTTATGTGGTCGCATTGCTTGGCACATGCAGCTTATTAAAAGAAAATTATCAGGTAGGGCTTGCATGGCTCAAATTCAAGCAGTTCAGCATCTGCTGTCTAACTCCTATCTCTTTGTGAATATTTATGTGTTTCATCTGGCCACTGCAGGCTCTAAGTTTGTTGCTCCTGATTTAACTGGAGCCATGGTAGAGAGAGACAGGTGTTAACATGTTAACATCACTGATGCTTGTTACTTGCCCAGAGCTGTGTGGGGACAGCTGCACTGGACTCTGGACTGCTGCCAGCCTCTGGACTCCTGCTTCAGTGCTCACTGCTTCACACCTCCCAATTCCATCTCTGCCATGACATGGTCATGGGCTGCTATTTGCTAAACAACAAAAATGTAAAGCTTACAGAGGCTGACACCTGCATTGGCAGGGTTTGGGTTTGTTTGCTTAACAAAATTAGCAAGCAGAATGAAATCCTCATCATTCTCATCAGCCAGAAGCTTGCACTAGAAAGCTGTCCAGCAGAGTAGAGCCTGCTGTCTGGGATAGCCTGTAACTGCGAGCCATAGAGGCGATAGGATGGTCTGGGATGGGAAATTTTCAGATCCAGGATTGAGGGTCAAAGGAAAGGCATAGAGAGAAATAAATGGCATTTTCTCACATGGCCTGGAGCTTTGGGGAGGGTCGGGAGGAGAAGAAATAACAGGGTTGGAGGAAGAAACCAAAAGGAGACAGGAAAGGGGAAATGAAGCAAGAGATATGTGGGAAGGCTTCTTATCATTTCCAAAAGTGACCCAAAGGACACCTAGAAAGTGGTGCACTTGCCCTACCTGAGCCCAAAGGGGCACTCCTCCCTCTTGGTCAGCCTGCCAGTGTGGGCCCCCGGGGGGCTCCATGGGAGGCAGAGGGGAGTGTCAGGAGTGTCAGGAGCTCAGTCAGACCTGGGGCAAGTCACTGTCTCTGCTTCCATTTCCTCTCTTTATCTCAAGGTTGACAATAATAGCATGTATGTTCCGGAAGATTCAATGAGGGGGTGGATGCCACGTGCTTAGCATGGGATTGGTTCATGGTTACCTGCACCATAACTGCTAGCTTTCACTAATGCCTTCTGTCAGATGGTGAGATAAAGCCTGTGTCCCTGGAGGCCTCCACTCTTGCTGGGAGGCAGCTCCCTGGGGCACCTGGTATTCCCAGTGCTCCTGAGCAGCTGCCACCAAGCTCAGGTTGCTTTCCCACCTCCACCTGCAAAGCACACCCTCCTCCCAACACACACTGGTCTCAACAACAGGGCAGAAGAGCTGGGGTGGAAAGGAAGCCAGCTGTGCCCTGGCCCCTATATGCCCCATAATGCTGGTATAAGAGACCAGAGATATTTGATTCCTTCCCCAGGTCGAGCCTTGTTTGCACCTACACCAGCTGCTAGCAAGGTGATTAACGCTTCTTGCTCAGCAACTTACTCCCGATCTATTGATTTGTGTTTTCCTTGAAGTGAGAAAGTGAGCCTGGGAAAAGGTCAAAGGCCCTGCTGCCTGGGGGTGCTCTGGGAGGAACACTGAGCCCTAGGCCTCCCTACCTTTTCCTAAATGATTACAGAGGAACCATAGGGTGTCCAGACATGAAGGGACCTCACAGGAGGATAAGGCTGTCTGGCTGAGGCAACCACTGTGAACTCTGGAGCCTTGATTCCATGTGAGACTCAAGGACATTTTCATAACTTTGCAGAGTGAGTGGATGACAAGAAATATCAAATTAATGTCTGCGGTTGACTTTCCCATCAGTAAACACGGTAGAGGCAGGGGCCTGTCAGGGTCAGGTTTAAGCTGACTTGAAGAAAATTAAAATTTGTCATATTTATTGTGTGTTTGTGATTATGAACTATGGTTCCTACCTGCTATATATCCAACCACTCCTCTCTCTGCAGCTCCTTCAGTTCAGCATGGAAGGGACCAAGGTTTGCCTAGCTGGTTTCCATACACCCTCTTTTTCAACTCCAGCCCATTCTCTGTGTGATGGCTACACTGGGACTTCAGAATGCACATATGATCATGCCTCTCCCTCTATAAAACCACAGAGGTCCCCTATTGCTTACAATATCCACCACTGACAGGCCTGCGGGACTATCCTCCCCACCCACCACCTGCATGCTCTCCTCCTCTACTCCTGCTCCAGCAGTCACTGCCATCATCATCATCATCATCATCATCATCATCATCATCACTATCATTGTCCTTGTCACACTATATCATCCTTGTTATTGTCACTATCACCATCATCATCATCAAATCATTGTCATCATCATGTCTTGTCATTGTCATCATTGTCACCGTCTTCATCACCATGCTACATGCACCAACTTGTCATCATTGTCACTGTTGACATCATCATCAACACTGTCGTCATCATTGTAATTTGTCACCATCATTGTTGTCCTATCTGGAGCAGCAGCATCACCAACATTTACTGAGCTCTCACTATGTGCCAGGCATTCTTCTACCTATTTTACCACCTTGTTCAGTCCCCACCCTTATGGGTATTTTCTATTTCCATCCTCATTGGGATAGGATGTTTCATCATTGTGCTGATAAGGACACTGAGGCACAGGAAAATTAGGTGACTTGCCAGGGGTTATCCAGCCAGGATCACCAATCCTGGACCCACCCCATCTTTTCTGTCTTAGTAAGTGGCACAGACACTCAGTCCTCAGGCTGGAAATGCAGGAAACTTATCCTTGATCCATTTCTTTATTTCACTCCCCACCTATACTCCAACAACAGGCCTTGTAGATATTACCCTCAAAATGCCTCAGGTCTGCACACTCCTTCCTATGCACTGCCTTCCACAATGGCCCAAGCACCAATCCCCTCTCATTGGAGTGACTCCAGAAACTCCCTTTCTGGCTTGCCTGCTCTGACCCACGGCCTGCATGCAACTTTTCTGCCTCATTCCTTCTGTTCTCCCTTACTAACTCCTTGATGCCTGCCTCCCTTCCTCCCTCCAATCCCTTCGTTTCCTTTCTTTCTGTTTTAAAATGTATATTTTATTACTAGGAGATGACTATCATTGAAAAAGTGGTTTGTTATAGTTCTCAAGTGGAGGAGGCACATTACACTGCCTACGGCCACACAAGGAAGCACAAGGGTCAGTAGGGAGGCAGAGGGAGTGAGGGGAAAGTGTGGGCAAGAGCCTTCACTGTGCATTCCATGGGAAGGAACAGGTGAGGCCAGGTAAGCAGGGTTTATCTGCAGAGGTGTTTCTAAATGAGATTAGTATTTGAATTGGTAGACTGAGTAAAGCAGAGCAGGTGGGACTCATCCAGTCCATCAAGGGCTCTGCAGAATAAAACAAAAAGACAGGAATGTAAAATGTGCCCTCTCTGATTACTTTACATGGGACATCAGTCTTGTCTTGTCCCTGGAATGAAAGTCACACTACCAGCTCTCCTGGGTCTCCAGCTTATCGATGGCAGACTGGGGGACTTCTCAGTCTCCCTAATTGTGTGAGCCAATTCCTTATAATACACACACATCTAGATGTAGATGTAGCCATAGATAGATATCCTATTGCTTCTGTTTCTCTGGAGAACACTGACTAATACAATATGTTTAATTTATCATTGACTATTTTTAAAAATCTATTTTTCCTAAAAGAAGCTAGAACTAAGACCAGGAATTTGGGATAGGATGTTTTGTGAAGAGTTAAAGCATGTTAGAGTTTTAACTTGTTCAAGAAGAGGAATATACAAAATATCTTTAGAAAATAGTTTTTCATATATATGTATTTAGAATAAAAATTTAGGAGTAGACACACACTTTTTTGTTTTTATGAAAAATGGGATCATGAAGAATCATGGAACACTACATCAAAAACTAATGATGTACTACATGGTGACTAAGATAACATGATAAAAATATTTATTAAAAAAGAAAGAATAGGATCATAGAAAAGTTATTATTCTTCAACTCACTTTTTCCCATGACACATGTTGGTGTCTCTTGTTCTATCACATTGTCCCAACATGGATATTCTGGAGTTTGCACAATAGTCCCTTTTGAAGAACAAGTGAGAGTTTCCAATTTTCACTATATTAAATCATGCTTTAAAGAATGTCCTCTACATGTGTTTCGCACATTTTGGAGACACAGACTTGAGTCACTTTCACGGTGAGATTTACTTATGGAAGAACAACACATAGAAGGTGAGTGTAACTGGTCATCAGCAAATGAATATCCTCAGAGATTCAGCATTTTCTGCTTTCAGCAAAATATATATTCCATGGGGGAAATTTCATGTGTTAGTGGTGTTCCTAAATTTGGATACTCCTGAATGCATAGGCTTTCTGTGGCGATGGTGAGGAAGTATAGTTAGGTAACTTTATATGGTCCACAGAAATTCTGTTAAGCTCATTCAGTTTAAATTTTTTTAAAAATTATTTAAATGTTTAAATAAAATTCAGTAGCTTCCACATAGAAATCTAGAGTGCCATCTTCCCTTGGAAGACTCTGCTTCTCAGTAGCCCTGCAGCCCTGGCATTCCTTGAGAGCCACTGGCCACAGGGCAGGAATGATAGTAGCTGCCCCTGCAGAAGGACTTCACATTCCTTATGCTTCAACCCATTTCTTACCAGTCAGGCCAGTAGGCATCTGAGTGTGCCAATGTCTTGTGGTCTAATGTGTGTTCATAACCGTTTTTATTTGAGTATTTCTGAGCCTAGGCTCTGGAAATAACTACGATAAAGTAGTGGTTAAGATCTGCCAGTCTCTCTCTTCTTCAGGCAGAAGTTCACCAAGTGCATGGTCTTTATAGGTCTTTCCCATGCCAGAATGGAGCAGCTGATTGTTTCTCACTGGCACAGTTACAATGTTCTATGGTGTCTGAGGGTCTCACATTTTCTCCAAACTGGGAGAGACACTTCACTTTTCCAAAAATCACTGGCTCCCTTTAGGGGTGGGGTTAATATTAATTATTATTAAATAATTATCTGAATAGATAGTATATCACCTGGTTGGAAAAAATCAAAAAATTATAATTGGTATTTAGAGAACTTTAATTCTCCCATCCTTTTCATCATTTACCCAAGTTATATTTCTCCCCACAAATAAATCAAATTATTAGTTTTTTCCATATCTCTATAGATATTTTTAATGCATATCCATGCAAAAGCAATGTACACTCTTTCCCCCATCTTTAGTTCAAATGATAGCAATTTCACTCATTTTTCCATGTACTTAATGTACTGCATTTCCATGTACTGCATTAGAACATTTTCCATGGGACCACAGAAAGGGCTTCCTCATCCTTTCTCATATAGTCAATGAACATTCCATTGCATGGATGTTCACAATTTATTCAACCTGACACTAACTAATAAACTTTTAGGTTGTTTCTAGTTTTGGTTATTACAAACATAACTGCAATAACCTTGAACAGAGGGAATAATCTAGACATCTCATCAACTAGCAACTCTCCACAGAATCTAAACCAGCAGAAATTATCCAACCTTGTACCATAAATAAACCTCACCTCTTCTATTGATCATCTGCTTCTCCCCGTCCACAGAAATACCACCACAGAGTATCTAGACACTTGAAGTCTAAACAATGTGGAGATCTATTGCCTTTTATGTTCTCCTATGACTTTCACAGATTAAAGAAAGAAAAATGATTTAATCCATATATCTCCCTATGGCAGTATTATAAAATGTGGGTCTAGGAGAGCATGGCAAATTAGATGATTTTTTTATGTTAGATATCTTTTGAATTATTAGCAGTATTAATATAGTACAATATGCACATAATTAGCAAGACTTCTGAATTTATTATATATACTTATTCTTGTTCTTTTTAATTACCCAGCTCTCTAGTTGGAGGTAGCATGGTGATTCAAATGATGGCTTAAATGTGTCAAATGGTGACAAAATGCGCTAACCTGCCAGAATAGGGAGAAGAAAAGTCTAGAAAAAGATTTTTAATCCTATTAAATGCATAAAAGTTTCTCGATGTATTATTCATGTTATAACCATGGCACAAACAAGCATGATTTATTGAGTATTTTAATACAGGCTGTTAATGTTATGCAATAAAGTGTATTTTAATATTTAATATGATCTGTGAATTTTGAACTTTTTTCAAGAAAGATCTTGTGTTTTTAAACTAAATTAAATATAGTAGGTGACAAATGAACCACTCTAAGCATCCCTGGAGGCAGATTTGTCCTGTTGGAAATGGCCAGAATTCAGAAGCTGGTTTTGGTTTTGGTATGCAGACTGCTATGAAGTAGAGGGTCACATGGCTGTTACTTTGAGACAAGAGCTAATTATGGCAACTCATCTGCTCATACAGAGTAGGCATTTGTGAGGTCACGTCATGGGCTTGATTCCTTTTTTTTTTTTTAACTTATTTTATTTTTTCAGTGTTCCAAGATTCATTGTTTATGCTCCACACCCAGTGCTCCATGCAATACGTGCCCTCAATACCCACCACCAGGCTCATCCTCCCCCCCACCCTCTACCCTCCAAGACCCTCAGTTTGTTTCTGAGTCCAAAGTCTCTCATGTTTCGTCTCCCTCCCCAATTTACAACACTTCCCATTTCCTTTCCTTCTGCTACTGTCCTCAATATTACTCCTTATGCTCCACAAGTAAGTGAAGCCATATGATACTTGACTTTCTCTGCTTGGCTTATTTCATTCAGCATAATGTCCTCCAATCCAGTCCATGTTCAGTATTTATCCTTCCTGAGAGAGGTGTAATATTCTATTGTATATATGGACCATATCTTCTTTATCTATTCATCTGTTGAAGGGCACCTTGACTCTTTCTACAGTTTGGTGATTGTGAGTATTGCTGCAATGAACACAGGGGTACATATGGCCCTTCTTTTCTCTACATCTGTATCTTTGGGGTAAATATCCAGGAGTGCAATTGCAGGGTTATAGGGTAGCTCTATTTTTAGTTTTTTAAGGAATCCCCACACTGTTTTCCGGCTGCAGCAACTTGCATTCCCACCAGCAGTGTAAGAGGGTTCCCCTTTCTCCACAGCCTCTCCAACACTTGTACTTTCCTGTCCTGTAAATTTTGGCCATTCTAACTGGTGGTATCTCAATGTGGTTTTGATTTGAATTTTCCTGATATAGTGATGAGGAACATTTTTTTCATGTGTCTGTTAGACATTTGTATGTCTTTTATAGAGAAGTGCTTCTTCATGTCTCCTGCCCATTTTTTTAATGTGGTGATATTTAATTTGGTTGTTGAGTTTGAGGAGTTCTTTATAGATCTTGGATATCAGCCCTTTGTCTGTAGTGTCATTTTCAAATATCCTCTCCCATTCTCTGTGGTGCCTCTTTGTTTTGTTGACTGTTTCCTTTACTGTGAAGAAGCTTTTTATTTTGATGAAGTCCCAAAAGTTCATTTTTGCTTTTGTTTCCTTTGCCTTTGGAGACATGTCTTGAAAGAAGTTTCTGTGGCCGATGTCAAAGAGTTTACTGCCTCATGTTCTTCTCCAGGATTTTGATCGATTCCTGTCTCACGTGGAGATCTTTCATCCATTTTGAGTTTATATTTATGTGTGGCATAAGAGAATGGTCTAGTTTCTTTGTTCTATATGTAGCTGTCCAATTTTCCCAGCATCATTTACTGAAGACACTATCTTTTTTCCACTAGATATTTTTTCCTGCTTTGTTGAAGATTATTTGACCATAGAGTTGTGGGCCCATATCTGGACTCTCTACTATGTTCCATTGATCTATTTGTCTCTTTTTGTGCCAGTACCATGCTGTCTTGGTGATCACAGCTTTTTAATAATGTTTTAAATCAGGTGACATGATGCCCCCAGTTTGTTTTTCTTTTTCAACATTTCTTTAGCAATTGGGGTTCTTTTTTTGTTCCATATAAACTTTAGGACTGTTTGTTCCAGCACTTTGAAAAATGTTGGTGGAATTTTGATCAGGATAGCATGGAAAGTATGGATTGCTCTGGGCAGTATAGACATTTTAAAAATGTTTATTCTTCCAATCCATGAACATGGAATGTTCTTCCATCTTTTTGTGTCTTCTTCAATTTCTTTCATGGGTGTTCTGTAGTTCCTCACGTACCCATCCTTAACTACTTTGGTTAGGATTATTCCTAAATATCTTATGGTTTTTGGTGCTATAGTAAATGGAATCGATTCTCTGATTTCCCTTTAGATATTTTCATTGTTAGTGTATAAGAACACAACTGATTTTTGTGCATTGATTTTATATCCTGTCACATTACCGAATTGTTGTATGAGTTCTAGTAGTTTGAGGGTAGAGTTATTTGGGTTTTCCATATAGAGTATCATGTCATGTGTGAAGAGAGAGAGTTTGACTTCTTCTTTGCCAATTTGAATACCTTTTATTTCTTTCTGTTGTCTGATTGCTGTTGCTAGAACTTCTAACATTGTGTTGAACAATAGCGGTGAGAATGGGCATCCTTGTCTTGTTCCTGATCTCAGAGGGAAGGCAGTTTTTCCCCATATTCGCTCTGGGTTTTGTGGATAGATTTTATGAGGTGGAGGAATGTTCCCTCTCTCCCTATACTTTGAAGAGTTTTAATCAGGAACGGATGTTGTATTTTGTCAAATGTTTTTTCTGCACCAATTGAAAGGACCATGTGGTTCTTCTCTCTTCTCTTACTGATTTTTCTACCACATTGATTGATTTGTGATTGTTGAACGACCCTTGCATCCCAAGGATAAATCTCACCTGGTCTCGGTGGATAATCTTTTTAATGTACTGTTGGGTCCTATTAGCAAGGATCTTATTAAGAATTTTAGCATCCATGTTCATCAGGGATATAGGTCTGAAGTTCTCCTTGTTGATGGGGTCTTTGTCTGGTTTGGGGATTGACATAATGCTGGCTTCATAGAAAGAGTCTGGAAGTTTTCCTTCTATTTTTTGAAACAGCTTCAGAATAATAGGTATTATTTCTTCATTGAATATTTGGTAGAATTCCCTAAGTAATCCATCAGGTCCTGGGCTCTTGTTTTTTGGGAAGTTTTTGATCACTGCTTCAATCTCGTTACTAGATATTGGTCTATTCAGTTTGTCAATTTCTTCCTGTTTCAGTCTTGAAAGTTCATAGGTTCCCAGGAGTGCATCCATATCTTCTAGGTTGTTTGACCTATTTTCTATTGGATTATTTTGGCCAATGGTTTATTAATCTTATTAATTCTTTCAAAGAACCAGCTTCTAGTTTCATTGATGTGTTCTACTGTATCTCTAGTTTCTAATTTGTTGATTTCTGCTCTAATCTTTATTATTTCCCATCTTGTGTGGGGGGTTGGCTTAATTTGTTGTTGATTTTCCAGTTCTTTAAGGTGTAATGAGAGTTGGTGTGTTGGGAATTTTTCAAGTTTTTTGAGTGAGGCTTGGATGGCTATGTATTTCCCCCTTAGAACAGCCTTTGCTGTATCCTATAGGTTTTGGATCGATGTATCTTCATTCTCATTGGTTTCCATGTAATAGTTAAATTCTTGTTTGATTTCCTGGTTAATCCAAACATTCTTGAGCAGGATCGTCTTTAGATTCCAAGGTTGAATTCCTTCTGAACTTTTTCTTATGGTTGAGTTCCAGTTTCAAGATACTGTGGTCAGAGAATATGCAGGGAATAATCTCAATCTTTTGGTATCAGTTGAGCCCTGATTTGTGACCTAGTATGTGGCCTATTCTGGAGAAAATTCCATGTGCACTTGAAAAGAACTAGCCTCATGTATCTTGGGGGGTATCCTCTCTGCCTTTAGGACATGAAAATTTATTTCATTCCCCAGCAGAAAAATTCTGCTGTTTTAGGGTGGAATGTTCTCAATATATCTTTGAGATCCATCTGGTCCAGTATGCCATTCAAAGCTCTTGTTTCTTTGTTGATGTTCTGTTTAGATAATCTGTCCATTGCTGAGAGTGGTGTGTTAAGATCTCTTACAATTAATGTATTCATATTGATAGACTCTTTATTTTGCTTGACAGTTGGCTTATGTAGTTGTTGGCTCCCCTGTTGGGTCGTAAATATTTACAATGGTTAGATCTTCTTGGTGTATAGACCCTTTAAGCATGATGTAGTGTCCTTCTGTGTCTCTGACAACAGTCTTTAGATTAAAATCTAATTTGTCTGATATGAGAATCACTACCCCAGCTTTCTTTTGTGGTCCCTATCTTTAGATTTGAAATGGCATATGGACAGGTCCTGTCATTTTATCTAGTCTGCAACACTGTGCAGTTTTATTGGAACATTTAGGCCATTCATGTTGAGAATTATTATTGATAGGTACATTTTTATTGACATCATGTTGTCTGTGAAGTTCTTGTTTCTATAGATTACCTCTGTAAATTTCTGTTCTGTGTCACTCTTGGGTTCATTTCTCTTTTATAGAACCCCTCTTAATATTTCTTGTAGTGCTGGCTTGCTGGTTGAATAATCTTTTAGACATTGACAGTCCTGGAAGCTCTTTATCCTTCCATTTTGAAAGTCAACTTTGCTGGGTACATTATCCTTGGTTGCATATTTTTTCATTTAATTTTCTGAATACATCTTGCCAGCCCTTTCTGGCTTGCCAGGTTTCTGTGGATAGGTCTGGTGTTATTCTGATGGTCCTCCCTCTGTACATGAGGGATCTCTTCCCCCTAGCTTCCCTTAAGACATATTCTTTGAATCTATGATTCATGAATTTCACAGCTATGTGTCTGGAGGTTTTTCTAGCCTCATGTATCTTGGGGGGTGTCCTCTCTGCCTTTAGGACATGAAAACTTATTTCATTCCCCAGATTAGGGAAATTTTCATGCAGGATTTGTTGAACTATATCTTCTAGCCTTTTCTCTCTCTCAACTCCCTCAGGGATTCCAATAATTCTAATATTGGAGCATTTCATGGCATCATTTATTTCCCTAATTTTATTTTCATGGGATTTTAGCTGTTTGTTCCAAGACTTCTCCTGCTCCTCCTTCATAATCAATCTGTCTTATAGTACACCAATGTGATCTTCAGTTTCACTTACCTTAGCTGTTAGTGTATTTAAATTAGACTGAATCTCATTGATAGCCTTTTTAACCTCTGCCAGTTTGGCTTTCAGTTCTGCCCTTTGAGCTTCTATCATGTCACTAATGTTCTTTTCCAACTTAGCCATTGCTTGGATAATTGCTACCCTGAATTCCATTTCTATCAAAGTGTTTGTGTTCATATCCAGTAGTTCTGTAACAGTGGTTGTAGTCTGTGAGTTTTCCTTCTGTTGGGTATTCCTCCTCTGAGTCATTTTGTTGAGGTTTGGTTCAGGGGATATATAGCTGAATATATCAACCATGATCCAGGTGAATTGCTCATTGCAAGGTTTCGGAGCAATCATAAGTCACCACCAAAAAGGAAGAAGAAAGTAAAAAAAGAGAGAAAAGACAGAAAAGAAGCAAGAAAAAATCTGGCCAAAATGGGCCCCAATGGTAGGATTTATATGGCATAGAAACAAAAAAGATTAAAGAAAAAGACTGTTGAAAGTAGAAGAAGGGGAAGAAATCAAAAAGCAAAACCCAACCCAAACGACCCCCAAGAACATTATTTATATATTACAAAGGAAAAAACAAATACACAGAAATATTGACAGAATAATAGGATGGGAAGGTGAGTACAAGACCTCATTGTGGGCGAGGAAAGTGTTTTACTTCCTCCTGGGTATATCTTGTTATTATTGTTAGAGGACTCCACTTTCTAGAGATACAGAGAAATTAAAACTGGTTTATCAATAGGGGTAGTATTGAATAAGAATGAAGGATTACCTTGAAGCTTATATCTATATGTAGATTTAAAAGGAAAAAAAAGAAACAAACACAAATATGTGTTTGAAAAATGTTCAAGGTAAAAAGTTATTATGGAGTGTTGTATTAAATATCACATTGTAATAATAAGTGGGTAAAAAAATAAAAGACAAAAAACGTGAGAATGAATTTAAAATTTAAAACCAAAATGTAAAAATAAAAATAAAAATAAATTAAAAAGAGAATAAAATGAAAAGCTGTATCTATAAAATATGCAGGTTTTGGGGTAGTACCTGGAGCTTAATATATTGTTTTTTCTCCAGTGTTGGGGTTTTACAATTTTGTGGAGACCCTTTGGTGTTGTCCTCTTGTTTTTCTGGCTTGCCTTCTGGGAGAGGGGCCTGCCACGTTGTTTTTCAGTCAGTCTAGGCTGAGTCTCCTGCCCCTTTCAAGGGGCTAGGCTCTATGGAAACTGGATTTTCAGGCTTTTGTTCTCTGGAGGATTTGTTCTTTTGAATTTTTTTGCAGCTCTTCAGAAACTCGGGGCAAAGTAAGCTGTCTGCACCCAGACCTCTGTCTTAGAGAGAAGCCTCAGTTAGCTCCCCTCTGGATGGTGTGGGGCACACAGACTCCCTCTGTATTTTCCCCTGCACCCCACCACCTCTCACAGGGAGTGCACACCTGCAGTCGCCAGCCAGAATGGCACCCGAAGCCCCCACATGTTACTTTACTCCCGCGCCACAGAAACCGCGAGTGATATCGGTTTGTGCGAGCTTGTCACTGTTCGGATGCTCTCTGGAGCCCACACCCAGGCTGGGAACACTAAGATCCAGCAGTCTCTCATGGCGTGGAAGGCTGCAGAGGCACCTCCGGGGCAGGTTGGGGGTGCCCAGCCCAAGCTGCAGTGCAAGCTCAGGTTCAGGGACTCCCCCCACTGCTGGGTTCCCTCAGGCACCAGTGAGCGCTTTCTATTGCTGGCCTGGAGCCACAATTTTATGTCCCTATCAGGGCTGTGAGATTCCCTCAGTTGTCTCTTAAGACCTTTTGTTTTGGGGTGCTTTTAATCAAATTGTAATTTGATGCTGGTCCCCAAGCACAGGGCACTTTTGTATTGGGGTATTACTTTACAAGGGGTCACTTCTGGTGTCTCCTTCCCCCTCCTTTTGTTCTCTGAAATCAGTCCAAGTGCTCCCGCTCTGCTTTACCTCTCCGCTGATGCTCTTCTGCCCCCATAGAGATCCAGAGGTGTGTAGTCTTACATCTCAGGCTGATTTCATGGGTGCTCACAGTGTTCTTATAGATATTTAGCTCACTTCAGGGGACCCTTTGAAACAGGGCCTCCTACTTTTCTGCCATATTCAGGCTTGATTCCTTGATGGTTACTGTGACCTCCATAGTGAAGGAGGTTGCTAGGATGAATCCCTTGTTCTTTTGGTAATAGTACACCCATTTCCTTTGAGATAATCAAATGTCTCCCATTGAATAGAACTTAGTGGGAATACAGGTATCCTCCTCTCCTCTGGAGGTGAGCACATGACCCACACTAGGGGTCCTCTTAAATGAGAGGTCACAGTATCAGTCCAGTTAAGTTTGATATTGCTTTGGTAACAGGCAACTCCAAATTCTCAGTGGCTAAATTAACAAAGCTTTTTTCTTTTTCATACCACATAGCCAGCTCAGGTCAAAAGTGAGTCTTTGCTAACTGTGTTCCCTTGGTGGAGGTTGAGGCAGGCTGCATTTAAATACCTGGTCCCATGATGATGAAGGCAATAAAAACAAAAACTCCACAGGGTCCTGTCTCAGCATAAGTGTTCCAGGCTGGCACATGTCATTTTTGTTCTAAATTCATTCGCCAGAACAACGCATGGACATAGCCAAGCACAGAAGATCAAGAAGTATAATGCTATCATAGTCAGCCAAGAGAATAGAAGAGTAGTATTGGTCAGTAACACTAATGACTTCCATCCTTCTTCTCTGCATTCTCAATTGTGAGCAGCAGGATGAAAAGAATACTTCTCTTTGGAACCCATTTATCCCATTGAGATGCCTGGACCAACTTCCAGAGCAACCCCTGCTATTAAAACTTCCTCATGCCATCCTTCTCTCCAGACCCTTGTATTCTTCCATGTCTTTCCAGTGGGTCCCCTTATACCTGAATAAGCTCAAGTCAGCTTCTGTTTTTCACAACAAAGAACCCCAAGATATCCAGCTATAAGTGCACTGTGACACCAGCCAGCCACTTTGTTAACATAGTCCTGTGACAAGAGCAGCCAGGGCACTAACCTGCGCAAGGGCATACTGGGGACAAAGGGATTTGCCTACAGGACAGTCATTAAAATCCATTCAAGCCACCATGATTTGCCTCCCGCAATTTCTGAGGAAATATTTTGTAGACACAGGAAATTCCTTGTACAGATTCGCTATGGAAATTGAAGAATATTTGAACCAAAAGGGATCTCAGAAGTGATCTTACCTATTCCCTTCCTGGTGGGTGAAGAGGAAAGATGCTTACTCAAGGTCACATGATAATTTAGTAGCATAATTCCTAACTTACATCCTTGGTGGGTGTACCTAAGAGGAAAGCAAGAAACCAATAAAGTCACATATCTGGGTATACCTGGGCTGCCTCTGACTTGAGTTGGTCCTTCTTTGCTTCTTGCTTTCCCCAGAGAAGCCACCATGAACAGCCAAGAATCTCGGCACATCCCTTAATCTCTCAGGGACTGGCTTCTCTCTATCAAAATCCAATGAAAAGGGTTAAGAAATTCACAAAATATTATTCTTCAGCTTTAGAAACAGGAGACCAAACACTTGGCAACTAAACTTCCCTTAAATTCAAATTTTACAGCTTAGTCCCCCATTACAAAAAGAATCTTTACCTGAACATTCTAAAAAATTTTTTTTAAGATTTTATTTATTTGACAGAGAGAAACACAGCCAGAGAGGGAACACAAGCAGGGGGAGTGAGAGAAGGAGAAGCAGGCTTCCCGCCGAGCAGGGAGCCCGATGTGGGACTCAATCCCAGGTCTCTGGGATCATAACTTGAGCCGAAGGCAGTCGCTTAACCGACTGAGCCACCCAGGCGCCCTAAAGTTTTTTTGCATATAAACCAAAAACATAACTCAAGCTTCAGGATGGAAACCTATTCACATACACATATGCACAAGTTTCTACACACACGTTAGTCCTGATTATAAACTAACAATGAAAAATACAGAGTTTTCTCTGTGTCTTCTGAGACTGGAGCAGCAAGAATCTTCACTAAAAATTAGTGAAATATTAGATAAAAATATTATCATATTGTGACACCTGGGTGGCTCAGCTGGTTGAGTGCCCAACTCTTGGTTTTGGCTCAGGTAATGGGATCTCGGGGTCCTGGCTCAAGCCCCTCCAGGCTTCACACTTGATGAGGAGTCTACTTCTCATCTTCCCTTCCCTCCATCCCTCTCCCTGTTCATGCACTCTTTCTGTCTAAAACAATTAATAAATATTTTAAAATAATAGTTTACATATTAAAACTTAGGACTGCTTTTGATAATGTAAACCCCTTCCTCAGGAGGGCATGCCCCATGCATATCATGACATCTTTTGGGTTTCTTCTCAAATTGATATATAATTCCATATCCTTTATTTTCTGTTATTTGAACTAAGGACCCATTTGTTTTTTTAATTTGACAAATATAAAATTATGATATCAAATATGTTTTTTAAAACTTTATTCTTTGAGGACCTCTGTACCACTTAGCTTCCAAAATAAATATTCCACATACGCTTGGGAATATGCCAACTTCCAAATAGTGAAGTGACAGAGCCTGAAAGTACAGGAGGTAAGAATGGAAAGATTTTAAGTTTAAAAAAGCAAACAAAACTACTTTATGGACACCATCAAGAGAGTGAAAAGACAACCCATGGATGGAAAAATATTTGCAAATCATATATCTGATAAAAAACTTGCATTCAAAATATATAAAGAACTCTTACAATTTGGCAATGAAAGGACAAACAACCCAATTTAAAAGATCTGAATAGATAGCTCTCCAAAGAAATATAAGTGGGCATAAAAAGCACATGAAAAGATGCTCAATGTCATTAGTCATTAGGAAAATGCAAATCAATACTACAGTGTGATTTCACTTTGCATCCACTAGGATGGCTAAAATAAAGAAGACAGGCAGAAGCAAAGTCAGTGAGGGTGGGAGGAAATTAGAGCCCTCAAACTGCTGGCGAGATTGTGAAATGGTATAGACACATTGGAAAACAGCTTGGCAGACCCTCAAAAAGTTAAAAATTAAAAAGTACCTTGAAAAATTAAAACAGTTTAGCAGATCCTCTAGGTAAATATAGCATTCCCTAAAGAGAGGGTCCACTTGACTCGGCAGTTCCACCCCTTGCTGTGTCCTGAAGAGGATTAACAACATGCATCTACAAAAAACCCTGTCCGTGGAGGTTCCTAAGAACATGACTCATAATAACAGAGAAGTGTGAATAATTCAAATGATCATTAACTGATGAACAGATAACAGAATATGATATGTCCACACAATATATTTGTCATAAAAAAGAATAAGCATGGACAAACCTTGAAAACATCATTTTAAGTTACAGAAGGCAGACATAAAAGGCTATATATTGTGATTCCATTTATACGAATGTCCAGAATAGGCAAATCTAGAGAGATAGAAAAGGAATGGAGATGATTGCTAATAAGTATGGTGTTTCTTTTAGGGGTGATTAAATGTTCTGGAATTAGTGGTGGTGATGGCACTACCTTGGGATTATACCAAAAATCACTGAACCTACACTTCAGTGAAATGAATTTGTAGTATACAAATTATATCTCAATAAATCTGTTATTTTAAAAATACTTACTTTAAAAAGAAGAGGGAGAAGGGGAAGGGGAAGAAAAGGAAGAGGAGGACAGAGGAGGGAAGGAAGGAAAGAAGGAGGAAGGAAGGAAGGAAGGAAGGAAGGAAGGAAGGAAGGAAGGAAGGAAGGAAGGAAAGGGCAATGCTTCTGCTTGAATTTCAAATGGAAATATTGACTCCAGAATATTTCAACTGTTCTTGCAGAGTTTGAGCCTAATACTTCTGTCTACACCCTATAAGGTTAGTTTTTTATGTGAAAAGATGGTCTGGAGATAGCTACTGGGTCTCCTCAAGGTTCTAGAAGCTCTCCTCCATCCACCCACTCTCTAGGCAGGGCCATTCTGTTCTGGAGGAGAGACAGTGTGCCTAGCAAGGCAATGCAGCCAGTCTTCCAACCCTGCTCTGCACACTGCTCCCATCAGCCTCTGCTGGAGGACTGGACATTTCCTTCCCTCCCTTTTGCTTATCCAAATCGCCTCCTCCAGGAAGCTCTCTTATACTTACTTGACACTTTAAAATCTAGTGTTTTCCAAAATGTACCCCTTGAAGATCCTGTGTAAGGTTGCCAGATAAAATTTGGGATGTCCAGGGAAATCTGATTCCAGATAAACAATAATTAACTTTTTAGCATAAGGGAAAAGGACTTATTTTCCCTTATTTTCTGCAGGACTTCTCAGGGGCATTAGTGGGTATTGCAAATTCCTGAGATGGGTTATGGTCTGCAACATTTCCTTAATGTACGGGACCACAGGTTGAAGGTTGCCAGATTAAGCAAGTAAGTATACAAATTTGAATTTCAGATAAATTATTTTTCAGTGTAAAAATACCCCAAATAATACTTGAGTTATACTTACAGTAAAATATTATTTGTTATCTATCTGAAACTCAAATTCTACTGGCTGTCTTGAATTTTATCTGGCAACCCTACTTAGAGGGCTTATTGATTATATAGACCCCTGGTGTTTTGCTAGGCCTGGGTTAGAGGCTGGGAAACTACATTTATAAGAAAGGCCCCAGGTAGGTGAGCTTGATAAGTCTAAGAGAAATGCAACAGAAGGGGAACGTGTGTATGGGGGGTACACACGCTTGTACATATATATGAGGTGAGGGCAGTGATGGTTGGATGGGGTATTGCCCAGAAATCCAGAGCTTTGATCCACGTCTTTCAACTACTTTAAAATTACCAAAACCTCAGGCTCCTTTTTCCAGTAATTTATCCCATGGGGACTGGGGCACAATGCATCTCTTAGGAGGCTGTTGGACCCTCCTTAACCACTACCCGCACTGTACATGCTCATAACAAAAAGGCAAGTCCCTTGGGGCGCCTGGGTGGCTCAGTTGGTTAAGTGACTGCCTTCGGCTCAGGTCATGATCCCGGAGACCCGGGATCGAGCCCCACTTCGGGCTCCCTGCTCGGCGGGAAGCCTGCTTCTCCCTCTCTCACTCCCCCTGCTTGTGTTCCCTCTCTCGCTGTGTTTCTCTCTGTCAAATAAATAAAATCTTTAAAAAAAAAAAAAAGGCAAGTCCCCGTCTATCTTCTGAAGCTTAGAAATGCACCAGTTATACAACATCTGGAATCCATCCAAAGGAAAAAAAAAAATGCTAGCCTACAAATCTCGCATGCTGGAGGCAGAAACCATGTGCTCAGAATCATTAAAATCACATTTCACCTTGCCACAATGCAGCTCCATCCCCCTTCCAATGGCCCGCTTATCTGGCCTGGAGAGAGTTGCCTTCCGGGTGCCGCAAGAAGGGGCCACACACCTTTTGGTTAGTACCTGCCCAGGTTTAATACCTAATTACTGTCCTCCTCAGATTGCCTCTCAACACTCATTACCTGCACTCAGCAGTTCCAGCCAAAGTGATGGGATTTAAGATGAGGACTAAAGAATAGTCACTTTTGTTTTCAAGTGCTGGTCTCCTTGAAACATTCAGCAGGATTTGGGAGGCAACACTGATTTTCTACTGAGGCCTCCTGTAAGAACCAGACAAGGCAATAAGCACATATAAATACATTAAACTCCCTATTTGAACAAGAGAGTCTTAGTATGTCTGGTCTTTCTGTTATACCTATGATGAATTTACCTGTTCATTTCTAGGACCTAGGCTCAAAAGTCATACTGACAAACATGCTCTAAGATACAATAATCTCATGGGGGGCAATCTGTCTATTCAGCATCCTAGGATGGTCTGGGGTTCCTTGGATAGACTGTCACATAAACATCTGGGAGCCAGTGAAAAATTTTTCTTAGTATGATGATGGCCATTTGGGGTAAGCCAGGTGGGACTGTCTCCCTGTCTACTGAGTTGCTGGCATCCCAGACAGGCAGGAAGGAAAAGGCAAAGCACAGCTGAAAGGAAGGGGAGGGAAGGGAGAGGGGGATGGGAAGAAAGGAGAAAAAGATCAGAGGGTGAAAAGTGGAGTAGTGAATAGGGAGGCTGGGGTGCCAGGGTGCTCAAAGGTTAAGCATCTACCTTCCTTCAGCTTGGTTCAGGACCCCAGGGTCCTGGGGTGGAACCTTGCGTTGGGTTTCCTGCTCAGCAGGGAGTCTGCTTCCCCTCTCCCTCTGCCCCTCCCTCCCTCATGCTCACTCACTTTCTCTTTCTCAAATAAATAAATCAAATCTTAAAAAAAAAAAAAAAGGAGTGAGGGCATCAGGCTAGCAATAACAGATAAGTGAAATTTAGAGTCATTATCAACTGGCTGTGAATTCCAGATGGAGTTTCTGGAAGCTACGACAATATTTCTTGTTAGGAATTCATTCATGTAACAAATGTTCTACGGGACACCTACTAAGGGTCAAACACTGTTCCAGGGGCAACAGCTTGCATTCCAATAAAGAGAGGCAAACAATAGACAGGGAAGCAAACAAACAAGACAATTTCAGACAGCAGCAGTGCTGGAAGGAAACAGCTTGGTCATGTGATGGAGAATCAGGTTTTAGAGGGGAGCAGTGGACAGGGAAGGCCACTTAAAGGAGGTGCTGTTAAGAGGCTGGCAGAATTCTGGGAAGGAGCCAGCCATGCAAAGCAGGAAGGGAGGAGCCTTTGTTAAGCCCCCACCCCCACCCCACCACCTCAAACACACACACACACACACATGAACCGACTGGCTTGGCAGGAAGAATGCTAGAACAGAGGCCAACATGGCTGGAGGGTGATGAGCAAAGAGGACAGTTGCAGGGCTGGAGTCTGCTCCCATGCAGGCTTGTAGGTGCTGAAAAGGAATCTGGATTGCATTAAGCCAAATTTATTTGAGATGATCTGCAAAATGCACTTGTAATCAGACAAAAAGTTGACTCCTCTTGATAGGAGAACATTGGTTATACAATGTGTCCTCTAATCCAGGATTTACTCTGAAATGACTGTCATGGAGCATAGGCTCTGCATGACCTCAACATGTGTCTCTCCTCTGAGTTCTAACATCAGGAAAATATCATGCTTCCTCATGGAAGAAGGAAGGCATCCGTTACAGATAATGAAATCCACACCTTTTGTTGCCTACCTTGCTGCTTGCAAAGGGACTCTAAGGCATTGAGGAGCTGCCCTGACAAGACCTCACAGGTAGGACAAAGAGAGTCCATCTCTTTTGGGGCCAACATGATTAGACCAAATTTTGGCTCTCATCTCTGGGGTCTTCATGCTGGTGAAATCTATCAGCAATAAGGTTCCAAGCTCTAAATGTTTGGTTTTCCCAAGATCAACACATAGGAGGCGGATTGAGATCAGAATACTATTGTCTAGTGTCCAGAACAACCCAACCTACTCTAGGATGACTGGGAAACCACATGGGAATGGGAAGGCAGCCAGATGGCCCAGAGCCAGCAAACTGACTGGCAGCCTCACGTGTTTTAGTCAGTTCCAGATGGGGGAGAAGCTGCTCCATAATGGAGATCATTTCCCTGGTGGGCATATCTTCTCTCTACTCCCAATAGGTTTAACAGACACCTGCAAATACATGTCACCCAACCTCGGCTTTTATCAGCCACCACCAGTACCATCTACTCCTGGGAAATATATTCTGATGGGGGAAACACTTAATGTGGAATCAAAAGGCTTGGGGCTGCCTTTGAACTTTACCACATACAGGCTGTGTGATCTCAGATAAACCACTCACTCTCTCTGAGCTACACTTTCCTCAATTACAGATTGGGTCTAGCAGTAACCCCTCATAGGCCCGAGTATAAGGATTAGATTTAACATATGCACGACACAAATTCGGTGTCTGATTCCACAAAGAGTAACTCAGTAACTGCAATATCCTGCTTCAGTTTGGTGCCCAGATTGGAGAGCCCTGAGACCACCCAGCCATGGTTGCTATGGAGCGCTGCAGAGGAAACCAAGTGCAAGCAGAGGAAGTCTCTCAGATGTGAGGTCTCCATCAAGGAACCAGTTGCCACGGGAATTTCTGGAGACTGGGCAAAGGGAAGCTTCACTGCTTCAAAAGGAAACAGGATGAGCAGACACAGAGCTGCTTCTCTGGTAAAATTTATGAGCCCAGCAGGCCCCTGGCTGAGACAGGCAACTCATTCTGGGGGAAATTAAGTGTCAAACGTAGTGTTGTGGAATTCTTTGGACACTCATTGACAGAGTTTTACAGTCATTCTGGCTCTGGGCCTTAGTTTCCTTGTCAAAACATTGACTTTCCTCTGCAGCTCCTAACAAGGCAAGAACTGGGCAATACCAATGAGTAATGCATCTCTTAACACCTCTGCTTGAAAAGCAGACCCTGTTTCTACTGGAGTTTGGGGGCAGTAATATGACACTGAAATCATTTGCTCCATGTGACACAAGGAGAACTTTATGGCTTTTCAGGCTGGCAAATACTTTCCCCAGATGAATCAAGCTTCCAGAGTTGAGACGTCTGACATCACACTCTAGATGAGAAAGCATATATATGAGCAGATACATCACACTAGCCACTTGTCCCTGCAGAAACAGGAGCAGGAAAGTCAAGGATTTGTTAGCAAAGCTCTGCAGAATGGCTCTGAACCAACAGGCAGTCAGGAGATTCTAGCTCAGCACCAACCAGAAATTAGTGAAGGCAACAGTATACACAGCCACTGAATATCTGTCTTATATCAGATAAAGATATGGAGGCAGAGAGTTGACTTGGGAGGTGATCCCAGGGAATAGGAGTGAGGGAGTATGAGGAGAGCCAGTAGAAGGTGGCACTAGTGAGCCAGTTAGCACTGTGGACAACCAGGGTCCAGTCCTGCTGAGATCTTCTGCAGAACTGGTGAGAACAGATTTTGGAATTGTTCCTTTAAAGGGGCAGAGGTGGGACATTTATTCTCTACACCTGTCCCTGGGGATAGAGGCTTATCCGTGAGGGTGTTAACCCTCCTGCACTTGTTGGCTAGGCCTGTGCATGGGCTGGCCACTGCCATAGCTCCAGAGAGAGCTCCAAATCAGAAAAGCAGAGGCTGCAGGAGGTCTGTTGGTAGCAGGACCTGGAGGTGGGACTCTGGTGGTGTGCCTGGCACTGCTCTCAACGGCTGCACTGATGTCAGTGGGGGCCAGGAATGTGGCCCGGGGCACAAAAGTCATTTTCAGGGGTACCTACACTCATCACCATTATTAGCACGACAGGAGGGCAGGCAGGAGACATACAGGAAACCATTGCACAGCTGCACCAACTTCTAGAAGAATTTAGAGCAGATGGTGGCCCACAGGAAGGCAGTTCAGCAGCTCAAATTATAATTGAGTGACAAGAAGAGAACACTGGTTTTGAAAACAAAAATTGACTGCAGTGACTACAGCATTGTAAGAAAGATGCCAAGCTCTTCCTTGGGGTTGATGGCCTTTTAGTTAAGAAAAATGCTTCAGAGCTTCTTTTCGTGTGTGTGAAAATACAGGCCTGAGGGCATGTGGGAAGGATGAAGAGAGAGAACTAAGCTCTATAACTGGACTTTTTTGTTTGTTTTTGTCTTATTTGTTTGGAGAGGTCTTGAGGCCACAGGAAGGGAGGAGACAGAGTGGGGAGACAAAGGAAAGCAGTGAAATGGTGGGGTGGGGAGTGGCCCAGGAAAGAAGACAGCTGGAGACACATGTCCTGAAGCCCAGCTGTCAGGGAAACAAGGCAGTGACAGCTAATGAAGTAGCCACTTTAAGCAGGTGCCATTCAGTGAGTGCTGACCTTCCTTTCTGGTATCCCTAAGCCTTCAGTGTGAAACATCTCAGCCTCTTGTTACTAGTACTTTGAGAGACAAAGACAGAGCATGTGGGGTGATCTAAAGTAGAGAGAAGACAACAGCCATGGGAAAGAGACAGAATGGGAAGCAAAACTCAACAAGGACTAGTACCCAGGGATTGTCCCCTAAGACTTCTTGGAGAAGTTAAGAAGGCCACTGCCATCTCACAGAATGTGAATAGTTTGAAATTAAAGAGAACTGTGACCCCAGAAACCCAGAGAATATGGGACTCTCTCTGTTATGGCATGAATCAATTCAGCATTCAGTTACCACTGCCAGAGCCCCTAGCTGTGCCAGACCCCAAGCTTGGCAGTGAGTATTAGAGGTAGTAAGGTATGGCCCTTGTCCTCAGGTTGTTCCAATGTCCTAGGGTATCCCAGTTGTCAGCACAGCCTGGCCATGTAACGACCTGGGAGGCAGGAAGAAGGCTCAATGAACTCTGATATGGAAGTCATGAAGGATCCCCAGGCACAGAAGGGAAGCCTAACTTGGAGATAGGAGAATAAGGAGAGAAAAGCAAAGGTTAGAGGAAGCAAATGAGTGAAAGAAAGAGACGACCTTCTAGAGTGGAAACTCCTTTCTGGAGGGTTCCCTAGGTAGTCTCTAGGTAGTGTCTCCCCAGGTGGGCCTTCCTGAATTAGCAGAGACCTGGGGTCCTCAAGAAGGGGTCAAGGAAGGTACTGTTCATGAAGTAGGAGGGGTGTGTTAAAGGGAACCACGAGGCATGTGGGATCACACACAAGGCCAGCAACCCCATATATCACTACTTGCACTGCTGTGGAAGAGGCCTCAGGAAGGAGCTGTGGTTTTCCAGGGAGGAGCTCAGGCTGGAAGCAAGGAAGTAAAGAGATCAAACACTCAACCTCCCTTAGCCCTTCCAGGGTTGCCATTGACCAAACCCAGCTGAGAGCCAGAGGTCAGGAGAACTTGGTTAGTGCTCTTCTACAGACCTAGACTGTGGTTGGAGAGTGGGGCTGGATGGCTTGCTAACTACTGGTTACTTGTCCTCTCCAATTGTCTAAAGTGAGTTGGGCTTGTGCACAGAGGTTTCCAAGAGGTGATCAGCGGACTTGTAGATACAGGAGAAGTTGTGTTGGCTGTCTCATGCCGCAGGACCCTTTGCCTGACTCCTGAAATCAGGAGTCCAGATAACTCAGAAGGCCTCATTCTCAGAGGAATCCATAGATTGTCCTTGTACACAGAAAACTGGGATTATGGAAGAAAAGTAAGTCCGTGACATGCACAGATCTCACATGGCCTAGCATTTTAGAAATCAGTTGTGGTATTTTTTTAATCAGTTGGACATTCTGCTAGAAGTCAGCACAGCAGCCCTCCAATTGGAAGGCTGCGCCCAAGGACCTGTGCTTGTGAGTGACCTGAGAACTGTCAGCTTCTCCCAGAAGCAGACTCTGAGGTGATTTGTGGCAGCTGGATTTATTAAGGAAGAAGAAGCCAGCGAGGGTGAGGGAAGGAGGCAAGGGAAATGGGGAGGAAGCCAAGCACGGGTATGATTTCAGGTGAGGTCCCAACTGTAGCCTGAACTACTGGGGAGCTCTGGAGTATAACCAGCACCTCACAGTTTGCCTGCCTTCAGGCAAAGGAGCTGGGTTTCACAGCCCTGCAGCCCTCAGTCATTGGCTACAGGCCTGGGAAGGAAGGCACAGCAGCTGCCCCTATTTCCAGCTCTTGTGTGCATACAGCTCTAGGGCCTTCTGTTGCTGTAGGAAGATCCTCAGAAGTAGGCTGCAGAGGCTGAACATTTGAACAAAGTCCCCAACTGCCGGCAGAGGGTGCACAGACCTATAAAAGTGACCCAAGGGATCTGACGGGAGGAGGCCCTGAGGGTCCGTTACAAGGCCCATCACCCGTGGTGGCCCTGTAGTCAGGCTCACTCTGCTTTACCTACCTGTGCAAGGATGAGGAAGTGCCCTGGTTCTAGATACCCATGTCACTTACCAGGTCTGGGACTTGGACAGGACTTAATAACTTTGGGCCTCAGCTTTCTTCTCTGTTAAATGGGGCCCTACGATCTCTGCCTTACCTAACTCATGGAATAATAACAGATATCAATGAGGAAGTACCTTGAAGGAAGGAGGGCACAGGTAGGTGACCTGCCAGGATTCCTGGCCCTCCCTGGCGATAAGTGAGTCAGGAGGGTGTCCTCAAAAGCCACCTCACCCCCACTCGACCACCACCACCATCACTCAGGAGAGGTTACCAGAAGTATTTTGTTACTAAGCAATCCTGCTCATGTATTCACTCAAAAATACACATAGCAACCAGTATTTGTTGAATTAAAAAAAAAAGAAATAAAAAAGGAAACGGAAGGAAAGGAAAAGAAAAGAAATAAAAGAAAAGAAAAGGAAAGGAAAGGAAAGGAAAGAAAAGAAAAGAAAAGAAAAGAAATGACTTAGAAGGGCATTAAAGTAACTTCTTGAATATCTAAAGACCAATGGTGTCCATGAAGGCCAAAATGTGTGCGAATTCTACCCAAACCAGGCTGAAGTTTGCTTCAACACTTTGGCATTCAAAAACGATTTGCTAAGACCAAATTACAGTCTGACAAAGACAGGATGGCAGTTAGCCCACTTCCAAGGCAAGCTCAGACCCTGGTCCTGTAGTCCCCTAGTATTGATTTCATTCAGCAGACCATTCTCCTACCCAGGACAGGGCCTGCAGGGGTCAGGGGGTCAGTGAGCAGTGAGCCCTGCAGACATTCGAACCCTAGGCTTCCCCAGAATGGCTGGGTTATAAAGGCAACTCTGACTGAAGCAGAGAACTCAAAACTGAATAAAGAGGGAAATCTGCTGGTTCAGCAGCAGGAACCAGTGTTCTTTAGGCTCTGGCTGCCAAGAGCCCACTAGTACAAGTGATCAGAAGGGCAGACATCCAGTGTCTTAACTGCTGGGACCTACTCAGGGTTTTATTTGATCCCAGGATCTGGTGTGACCTCAGATGGGCAGTGCAGTGAGATGGGCAATGATCC
Organism: Spilogale gracilis; assembly: GCA_004023965.1. Taxonomy (NCBI): domain Eukaryota; kingdom Metazoa; phylum Chordata; class Mammalia; order Carnivora; family Mephitidae; genus Spilogale; species Spilogale gracilis. The sequence continues at coordinate 39,608 of PITA01006597.1, forward strand.
TGTATGTTGGGCAGTAAAGCAAAAATGGAATATGTGCCTTTCTGTTTAGCTCGTCAGCTTGGAGACCTTGCTGTACTAACCTGCAGATTTACTGTAGCCAGTCATTGGATATTGTCTACTACTTAAAATGAATTGTTACCAAAACGTTCGGAGAAAACCATAGATTAAGCATACTGACTATATTTCTTCTTTAAGTAATAGTTAAGGGCAATAACAATGATGGAGCAGCCAAGCAGATATTTTCCCACCTGTTATTAATAACAGCCCCTCGGCAGACTGATGGGTGGCCATGCCAGTGATGGAGAGCCAGCGGCACTTGCTCTGCATGGATGTGTGACAGGGAGGACTTGCAAAATATTTGATTTGATAGGGCGCCAGGCTGCCGATCGATGAGGAGGGCCTGGAAGAAACATACAACGTGCACACCAGGACCATAGAAGAGAAGAGTATAATTATCTTGTGCTTCCCCTTCCTCTGCCACTCCTAGGAGAGCCAGAGAGGGTCAAGCAAAGTAGAGCCGTGGAGGTCATTCCACCTGTGTGTGGGTCCCTGCCCCTGCTAGTCATGGAAGCTACAGACATGCAGGCAGAAAACATGGAATTGTTCAAACAGGATCCATGTATCTGTGGGTTGTGGGAAAGGAGGCTCGGCATCGGCAAATGGAACCTCCACCATCCTGTAGCAGCTCTGTCTGGCATGAGCAGCCTCCAGGGGCTGCAGGAGCGGGAAGCACAGGCAGGGGGTTTTCAGTGCCTCAGTGACATGTGGCACTTAGCTCACCTTTCTTTAGCCAAAAGTAGTCACATGGCCTCATCCAACTGCAAGGGAACCAGGGAGCGATGTTCTTAGAGTATTGCCCTATTTCCTCACCTCCCATCCCATCTTCTGTTGCTCCCGTCTGGGTTGATCCCCACCACCCCCAGCACCACACCCTCCTTATTCCCAAAGCCATGGTCACTGGCGTGTCACCCAACCTCCAAGTTAGTCCCAGACAGCCACCCCCCTAACCTGGGGACTGCTCTCACTTCCAGGAGTTTCATTGTGTTCTCCTGATGCTCTGTGAGTTCCTCCTCACCCAGCCCCCACTCAGGGGTGGTGTTTTCTCTGAGCAGGGCAGGCCCCGTGGTGTTCTTTCTGCTCACTCTCTCCCTAAGTGATCTTATCAGTCCTATAGCTTTAAATGCATCTGTATGTCACAAGGCTTAGACAAGGACCCTGGTACGGAAGTCTTTCCTGAGACCCATCTCATGTTTCTGCTCAACTGCTAACTCGATACCACATAGAAACTTTGCTAAGGGACTCAAATCTCCCACATCTGAGTAAAGGGTGCCTCGTTTGAAGCAGAAATTTAGGAGTGACGCATCCTTGGTAGTTCCTTTTTGCTCAGTCCCAAATATAAATCATCCATATGTCCTGTCAATTCAACCTCTGAAATAGATCAAAATAGATCCTGAATCCATGAACCTTGTCCTGTCCCTATTGTCGCTCTCTCCGGGCCACCACCCCAGCCTGGCCTGAATATGTCGCCTCCCAGGGGCCTGTCTGCATCTACAATTTCCCCTTGCCCAGTCTGTTCCCAGAAACTCTCAGGTTTCTCTTTAAAATCCAAACCAGACCACGTCACTGCCTGCTTAAATGCCCACACCAGCTTCTTACTGCTTCACACTTTGCAACAGTCAAGCCCAAGCCCCTCACTATAGCCTCCGTGGCCTGTGCAACCTGGGCCTTTCCCTCCCCCACCCCTGCAAGCAGGGTCCCCTTTCCATCTGGGGCCTTCGTCACACTCATGCTCTATCTTTGGGCATGGCTGACTCCTTTCTGTAGTGTGAAAGAATGACTCAGCTGTCACCTCCTCCATGACACATGAAGGCATCGAGGAGAATCACAATGTCTTCCCACAGCCTGCAGAACGCACGGCACCAGTGACATTCACTCTCTGCCCAGAGACGCAGTCTCTCATCACGTGGTGGCCTCATAGCCACCCACCTCCACCTCCACTTCTGAGCAGCCCCTGGGGGCCTCCTGGCATGAAAAGAGACTATGACTGCCCTCAAATCACCCATCTGCAGAGCCACATAACCTCCTTGTGCCTTGATTCCTTCCGGGATGCAGTGGGCCTGTGTTTGAACCTGAATGCTTGCCCCTTGTGCTAAGAATTATTTCTGTCTTAGGATGGTAAGACCTGGTTGCCCACTGACTGGAAAAGCCTGAATTTGGAAATCAAGGTGAAAATCAACTTCACCTTTTACTCCACACTCATTGTGGTGACCTGGAGAGAAATGCTGTGGTGGGAGAAGCACTTTGTTGGTAATAGTGTGACAATCTTTGGCATTTAGAGCATCTTGAGTACATAAATCTCTCAGAAAGACTCCCATAGCCATTCCCAGGATGACCCAAGTTCCTCATCCACAGCTACAGACGGGAGGCAGCTGTCACAGGGCTCCAGGAACACTGGCCGCCCGCAGCCAGCCCTGCCCACAGACTCCACACCAATGCCCCAAGTCAGAAGACTTCCCCTGCCATAGAAGAGAGTGAGAACTTTCCACTTGCAACAACATGGATGCACCTAGAAGATGTAGTGCTCAGTGAACTAAGTCAGAAAAACAAATACATATGATTTCACTCACATGTGATTTAGGAAACAACAGAACAAAACCAGAAAAAGAGACACAAACAAAACCAGACTCTTAACTACAGAGGACAAACTGGTGGTTACCAGAGAGGAGGTGGGGAAGAGAATGAGTGAAACAGGTCATGGGGTACACATATGATGAGCTCTGAGAAGTGTACAGAACTGTGGAATCATTAATTTGTACACCGGAAACTAATAGAACACTGCATTATGCTTAAATTTTAAAAAGTTAATTATGTTTCAATTTAAAAAGAAGAAGCTGACAATTTCCCAGGAGCTCAGACTTGCCCCCTGAAATGGACCAGCCAGGGGCTACTGCCCCACCCTAGACACCCTCAGGCCAACAAGCATTTCCAGGACTCAGACCCCCAGGGACAATGCATCTCCAAAGGCCAACAGGGGGCCCCATCAGCAGGGCAAGAGACCTCAGAGCTGACCCTGGACCACCCCTCTCTTCCTTCCTACTCAGGGGCAAGCAGAGAAAGCAGGCAGATGGCCAGCCTGAGTCGGGAGTGTAGGGCACTTGGAACAAGCATCTGTGGATCTAGCCCTAGACAAGGGTGATGTCTGCCAAGCTTGCCACCTTCTTGCCCTCTGGGAAGAGCACTGGTTTTCCTTTGGAAGCCTCCCCTCCCGACCTTGGGTCCTGTGGCTTAGGGGGCTTGTCCCATCACCCTATCCCCAATCCCTCCCCTGGGGTGGGCACATGTTCCAAGACAGACTCATCAAAGCTATTCATTCCTTGGCTACCAACACTTAGAGGATAGGTACATATATTCAGACAGAACAGAAATTTTCTCTGAATTGAAATCCCTGGCAAGTGCCCATTAAGGCTGGAACTGCCAGCATTTGTAACATGGAAAGACCCCACCTGCATGGGAAGTCAACAGAGAAGAGAGAAGAGCCACGGTGGAAAGAACCATGTCCTAATCCCAGGATTAGAGTCCCATGCCTGGCAGTATGCTAGTGACATGTTACCAAGACATTGCTCTCCTCTGCTGGGCTTCCAGCAGGGGAAGCCAGCATCACATGGAGCCAGATGGGGTGCCATGAGCTGGGCTGATGGGAAATCCAGCTGTAAGGCATTGGATCTGGCATCAAGAAAGATCCACGAGAGTGAGGCCTGGGCAGAATGAGCAGGAACTTGAGACAGGAGCAACTGCCAAGTCCCTGACTGGGGCCACTGGGGTGTGTCCAGAGCCTTACCGCCCTTGCTGGGGCTGCAGTGCCCTTATTCTGAATGGCACTAAGGGTGGTTCAGTCACGCCCACCGCATCCTCTGGTCTCGGAGTGCAAGAACTGGCTGGAACAGTGAGTCTTCAGGTTCCTGAGTACCCCCAGGAAGTGGCACAGGAAGAACTGTCCTCCATCCTCCAAGACAATCTCCCACATCTTCCCTGAACCCCACACTTACATTCTGCCTTTTATCTCTTTACTCATACTGGATCCCTGTCCTAAAATGCCCTATGTTCTTTTTCCACCTATGCACAGGGCCCCCATCCTTCAAGGCTGGAGTGTCCCCTCCTCTAAGAAGTCTGCCCTAACTAGCACAGCCCGTAAACGGTCCTTATGGTCTGAACCATAAGGTCACTGAAATGATCACCTGAAAGTACATAGTCCACATTGGATTAGATTCTGTCCTAAGCTGGTTTGGGCTAGCTGCCCTCTTTCCAGAGCAAGTGACGTCCACTTAATCCTTACTGCAACTTTATAAAGTAATCCACTTTTTATTATCTCCAGTATACCAATGCAGGTCCTAGGGCTGAAGGTCATGCCCAAATTCAAACTCTTAATGATGGAGAGCCAGTTCCAACCCTGAACCAGCACCCCACCTCTATTTGTGGCCCAAGGTAACTGCAGAGCCAGCCCTACAGTGGTTGGTAGTTAAAGCCTTAGGCCAGACTTCTAGGTCCACATCTAAGCTCTGATACTTATTAGTAAGTTCCTTAATCTCTCTGCACCTCAGATGTTTTCATTGTCAACCCATAAACTGGAAATAGTAATACTGTATTTTTCATTGAATTTAAGACACCTTTGGTTGTAAGATACAATATTGTTCATATGCCACTAACAAAAAAAAGTGTCCAACCTGGGGTATCTGATGGGAGTCCCCCACATAAAACCAGAACCTCTTCTGCATATAGAGATTTCTTTGTTTGTTTGTTTGTTTGTTTGTTTGTTTTAAAGGTTCTATTTATCTATTTGACAGAGAGAAACACAGTCAGAGAGGAAACACAAACAGGGGGAGTGAGAGTCTATAGTATGTGCTATATACTTATTGAAATGGCAGATGTTTGGGATTCCTGGGTGGCTCAGTTGGTTAAGTGTCTGCCTTCTGCTCGGGTCATGATCCTGGGGTCCTAGGACTGAGTCCCATATTGGCCTCCTTGCTCAGTAGGGATCCTGCTTCTCCCTCTATGTGCTGTTCTCTTGCTTGTGCTCGCTCTGTCTCTGTCTCTCTCCAACAAATAAATAAATAAAATCTTAAGAAAAAAAAAAAGAAATGGAAGAAGTTAGCCATAAAATAATATTAACTGTTGTTAACAAAGCACCCCCAAGTTTTAGCAGATTAACATAATAGATGTTTATCTCTTGCTCAGGTAAAGCTCAAGACAAGAGTTCTGAGTGGCGGACACTCACCTCCCGTGCTGACCCAGGACACAGGCTCTGTTCATCTTCACAAAGGGTAGAGAGACAGAAAAAAAGGCCCAAGTACACCTGTCACTTTCACCCACTATGCATTGAGCAGAATTCAGTCATACGCTCATGCTTAACTACAAGGGGTCCTGGGAATGTGAGCTAGTCATGTGCCTGGAAGGAATCAGAGAAGTTTAGAGAAAAGGCAGCCAACCCCTGCCATCTCTTCCACCTCATGGGACCATTGACTACTTCTAGAAAAGAGCTATTAGCAGCAGCAGACCAGAATGGTGCCTGACACGACATAGAGCCTCAGTCAATGGCTGCTCTGGATTTGATTAATAATAAGAACAACTTTGATTTATCAAAGCAGTACATTTTTGAAGACAGTGCTCACTCAACGGAGAAGTTTCCCCTGGTGTTCCCCAGTGATTTGCCACAGTGGATTTCAAATAGGGATTTGAATTTCAAAACCCGGAATCTGTCTGTAGGATTGCACACACGGCAGGAGGCTAATATTTGTATTCAGACATACCACCTCCTCGAGAACCGTCATCCTCCAGTTCTGTTTCCACAGAAAGGCACAGTGCTCACGAATGTGCATTTTAGAACTCGTGTCAGCCTGGGTTTGAATCCTAGCTCTGCCACGTACCTGCTTTGGGACATTGAGCTACCCCTTAGCATCTCACTAGGCTTTGGTTTCTAAAGCCACAGCCTCAAAACAGCATTACTGAGCCGGGGGTTGTTGCGAGATTTACTGCAGTGGAGTGACATGTACAGCACAGCATGGGGTGCACAGAGGGTCAGGGCAAGTGTAGCTGTTATTTTTCTTGCTGTCACTGTCACTCATGCCCTGGACACTCCTTCTTTAAGCCCCCTGTTAGCAGCCATGGCGTGGGGTCAGGTAGAGGCCTGTGCGCTCCGCAAAGCTGGCTCAGAGTTTCAGAAAGCCCACCTTATACACTGAGTAACTAAGCAAATGCTTCAGGGGCTCGAGGTAGACAACGTTCTTGTTTGGACATCCAACCAACTAGTCGTGTGAACACTTAAATTTCCAGTTTTAACAACTCCATTAATAGGTGTATCTTAAGAAATAACAAAGAATTATAGGAGGTTTCATGTAAAGCCTCACATCAGTCTCAGTTCCCACCATCAGCTGAGGCCAGGAGGTGGCCACATCCATCTGCTTTCTTCTTTCTTAATGTCCAGCAGAGGCCCCCAGACATGAGCAAATGCCTCCGATTTATAACCGAATGTAAAATGCAGCTCCATCCTCTCTGGATGCACAGCCCACAACTTAATAGTTGGACAACCACACTTTCCAGTAGCGTCAAGAATGACTTCTGAGAACTGAAATTTCGATATTTAGTTGTGGCTCCTTAAAATGTTTCAGCCGCGACTCCTGGGACAGGAGCCAGAAACACTGCCCTGCAGAGCCCAAGAGGGAAGGATCAGTGACAGCTGGTAGCTTTTTGCCACGTGGTCATACTGTTGGAAGAAGGGCCCGGTAGCCCAGTCTTCCTTCATCCCAGCCCTTAGCTCCAGGCCCTGAGACATACAAGCCAATGTCAGCAGCACAGAGAGTGGCATGTCCTTCCTCCCTATTCCAGCTAAATGGCAGCTCGCCTTCTTGGCCTGGACTATCTTGTTGTCACCTCTCAGGGCCCAGGGAACTCCCTCTCCTTCACTCTCAAGGTGGTGTTCAGTGGGGAGCTGATGCTACCCCTAACTCCAGACCTAGGAAGAAGCTGCTCATACACACCTCACCTAGATTGGTCAGAGCTGGGCATAGGATCCAACCAGTGCTATTCCAGGGACTGAGCTGGAATAGCCAGGAGGGAGAGAACCTGGCCCTGTTCGGTTGGAGGGGACTGCCTCTTTGGCAGCCATCTCTCCTCCTTGTCCAGGGCGGTGACTAAGAATGGCTCCCAGAGAGGGAGGGAGGGTGGGAGATGCAGAGAGAGAGAGAGACAGACCTTGTCTGCATCATATTACTTGAGTCCTTTATCTAGATGACCCTGGGGCTGCTTGGACTTTCCTGTTAAATGACCTTGGAAGCAAATTCCCTTGGACCCACCAATGGTTTTTTTTTCTGCCTCTTGGATGGGAAGGGGGCCTGTCTGATCTGGCTCATGGACTGTTTGCTGATTATGTTGCCTCCTGCACCTTCAGCTCTTTTGAGCCCTCAACCTGTCCAAATCCCAGCCCTTCTCTACTCATGGTGCCAAAACCAAGTGGGGAATGTGCATTATGAGCCTGATATTATATGAGATCTGAGTGATGCAGAGTTCCTATTGCCTCTGCTCTGAAGGGGCCCAACACACTAACTAAAAGGAAATACAAGCAGTCACTGAGGGCCCTTTGTAATCTAGACTGGAGGTCAGGGAAGGCTTCCTGGAAGACCTACAATTAAGGATATATGGGATTTGTGTAGGAAGGAAGGGGGACAGAGGCATGCAAGTGAGATGCAATCCCACAAAGGGTCCCTCTCCTGTGTGAACACCTGGGCCAGATACCTCACTCCTGCAGGCCTATCTGCCTGATTCCCTCCAAGTTTCCTAGAGTTGGCTTTCTCTTCCCAGTTGTTTTCTCTTGGCTTTCTGAGGCTGTGTGGATTGTGATAGACTCGAGAGATGGACAGGCAGCCCCAGGCACAGGAGAGACCCAAGCTGGGCGCCTCTCCTGCACTCTAGAGATACCAGCTCCATGGACTCCACACCTCCCCAGACTGCATCAAGGCTTTTGGCTCTCTTCCTTTCTTTCAATTTCAGAAATCCAAAATGCACCAGGCTAATGGAAAACAACTGCATGCCTGCCATCTATGATTTACAAAAGAAAATGTTCTCTCAAGTTTGCTAACATTAATTTTTTGGGAAAGAAATAGAATTTTAGTTTTCATTAATGTGCTTTCCTCTACCCTACAACCATTCTTACATCTTTATGACTATTTTGGCTTTATCTCAGTGGAGAGAGTGAGAGCTACCTAGTCCTAATTTGAAAGGCATGGATGGATAGATGGGTAGGTAAATAGATAGATGTATAGGTAGGTGATAAACAGATACAGATGCACAACAAATATGTTGCCTTGTGAGTCTTTTAATTTACATACATGCTATCACAACTTACTTCTGCACTTGCTTCTCTGTCAGCATCAACTTTTCAAGGTAGATTCATGCTGCCATAACTGCTCTATAGTAGTCCAGCACTTGAATAGGCCACAATTGTGGAGTCTCTCTTATTCAGGGCTATTGGGTGGTTTCTTCTTTTTCACCATCCCCAACAGTGCCACCAGGAATGCCCTTATGTGGTGTGTGGGACACTCTCCGGTACAGAGAATGGAAAGCAAATGGCTGGGTTGTGGTGGACGCACATTTTCAGTTTTATCAGGAGCTCCCAAGAGCAAATGAAAGTGGCCATGCCCACCTTCCTCCGGTCAGCTGTGTGTGGGCTTTCCTGTTTCTCCACTTTTCTGCACTTGGGATGAATCATACTTTCTGAGTTTTGCCCATTGGATGGCTATGGAACAGCATATAGCCTTTTTATTTGACTCAGTATTCCTCTGACAAGTAATGTGGCTAAGGAGTTTTTATTTATCTCTGGCTGTTGGTTGTTTCTTTTTACCAACACTCCTGGTCTTAACCTTTTTCCACTTTTTTATTGAGTTCTCTGTGCTTTGTCAGAAAAAAATCTATGTGCAGGACTTCTTGATGTGTACTGGGCACCACTTGGTCATCAGCATAGCAATTGTCTCCTGTTCTGCCCACAAATTTGGTTTATGGTGTCTCTTGCCAACAAGATTTTGTGTGTATGCATGTGTGTGCACATGCACATCTGTGTGTATGTGCACATCTCTGTGTGTGCATGTGCACACCTGTGTGTGCATGTGAACACATGTGCGCACATCTCTCTGTGTGTGCATGTGCACATTGGTGTGTGTGTACATGCACATCTGTGTGTGTACATGTGCGTATCTCTGTGTGTGCGTGTGTGTGTGCATGTGCGGCAGCAATAGTTAATAGTAGTACTTGTCTCAGAACAATCTTTTCCTTTATGGGCTGTACTTTTTATGTCTTTCTCTATTATCTTCACAAGTTTATAAAGTTTTGCTCTTCACCTTTGGATCTCTACCTGGAATTTGTTTATGGAATGAGGTAAGAACCTAAATTAATTTCCTTCCTGAGGGCACCTGGCTGGTTCCAGTGGGTGGAGCATGTGACTCTTGATCTCAGGGTCGTGAGTTTGAGCCCCAGGTTGGAGGTAGAGATACAAACAAACCCCAAACCAACAAATTTCCTCCCTGTTGGAAAGTTAAGTCCACACCATGGATTGCAAAATCCTTCCTTTCTTCTGATCTGCCATATTATCCCCATCATACACAAGTTCCTGTAAGTGCTTATGTCTGTTTCTAGGCCAGATTGGCAGACTTTTCTTCAATAAAGAATCAAAAAATAGGCTCTATTTGGGGCTTTGCTGATCATCTGGTCTCAGTCACAGAGACTCAGCTCTGCTAGTGCAGGGTGAGGGCAACCTTGAACAATAGAGAAGGGAACGAGCATGGCTGCCCACCTGTTCCACTAACCCAGTTATCTTTGAAGCCATGCCACACTTGGAGCATTTATGATAACTTCATAATATGCCTTGATATCTAATAGAAAGAAGTACTACACTTTTCTCTTTGTTTTTAGACTTATCATGGATAATCTTGGGCTTTAATTCTTCCAAGTTATATTTAGAAGGGGTTTTGACAAATTCCATTAAATCTTGTACTGGAATTCTTTTTATTGGAACTGCATTGAATTTCTAGGTTAATTGAGGGGGGGGGTCCCTCTTTACAATATGTGTTTGTGTGTCCAAGAAACATTTGCTTGGTGCATACTGGGTACACACAGCATACACCCACCCGGCATGTCCAGTTCTCATGGTATCACTACCTTCTACAGCACCAGAGCCAGAAAGCTCTGTTTTATCCTCTACCTTTCCCTCTCCCTCCACCTAACGAGTCAAATATGGGACGATTTTTTCCTCTTTTTTCCAGCAACCTCTCTGCCTTGTTCTTAGAAAACTACCTCATTTCTGACTTCAGTGAATTCCTCCTCCAAACTGTCCGTTTCATCCCCATTGTGCACCGCAGAGCTCTCTATTGTCACTCACGTGACCTTTGCCAGGACAAAGTTCACCACGCTCAGCACAGCCCACGGCACCTTCTTCATCTGCTTCCTATTTAATTTCTACACCTCACTGCCACCTCCCCATGATACCCAATGTCCCAGCCATGCAAACACCTGCGGCCCCTCGAACATCCCATTCTTTCTCACTCTTCAGTGTTGTGCCCACCTGAAACCCCTGCATCTTTACGCAGCCAATTTCTATTCAAGAGCCAGCTCAGGCATCACCATCTTCATGAACCTGTCCCCAACCTCACACCATCCCTGTGCTCTTACTGTACAGGGAGCTAACCTCAGTTGCTAATCACATCATAGCGGGAGAGAGTAGGCACCTTGAAGGCAAGCGTCCTGTCTGATTTGTTCACAGCAGAACCTACAGCATGTCCCCTGAGACTTGGGTAGGCACTGATTCATGGTAGGCATTAAGTGGCATTGGCTGCATAAATGAATGAAAAAACACATGCAGTCAGAACACAGACTGAGAGGCAGGTGCCCTTGTCTCCGTGCAAACACGCCAGCCCAGGACTGATGCCGGGGGAGGGAGTAGCTCCACTCTCTCTGCAACCTGGGGACCTCTTCTTCCTTTCCTTTCAGTTGGGGAAGAGCTGAGGAGAGGAGCCACTGGCCTGGAGAAGAGGTCTGCCTGTGGAAGGAGGAGGCAGGCATAAAAATGTAAATACAAGATGCTTTCCTCCCTCTCCACTTTTACTGTGCTCATCTCCCCTCTCAAACAGATAAAAAGGAAAATGTGCAGGTGAGGACAGAGCCCCTCTGGGTAAGAAAGCAATAGCAAAGTGACAAATGTCATGTGGGTTTAGGCAAAGTGCCCCCATGGTTAAAACCTTCAGGGAAATAAGCCTGACAAATGCATGGCCCCGATTCCTGAACCCCTTTCCTTTGAAATAACTTTGGCCCTGAAAAAGAAGAATGGAGGAAATAACTCAAAGATTTGAAAAGCAAAGTTTCTGTCTGCAAACCAAGTGGGCTGAATTTTTATAGGCTTGTTTGGAAGAGCATGAAAAATCCAGCCTCTGTCCCAGAGGAAGGGAGCACCGGGAAGTGCCAGCAACTCTGTGGACCTTCTCCCATCCAGGAGTGGAGCCTGCTGCAGCCTGCTCTACCCTGTCCTTCCCTTGTCCCAGAGGCTGCTAAACTGGGAGGGGTCTGTCACAGAGCTAAGGCCTCTGGAAGCCCACTCTATGCCCAGACCTGTGGAGGGAGCTGGGGCCCGACAGGGAGCTCCTGTCCACCAAGTGTGCGCATCAGGGCTTCTCCCTCCACTAACCCCTCACTGTGGGCTGGGCACGACTCCAACCCCCTGCACATATGTCTCCCTTCGACCTTCATAGGAATCCCATGAGGGAAGCATTAACATGCCCCATTTTACAGTGAGGAAACTGAGGCAGAGAAGTTAAGGTATACTAAAAACAAAACAAAAATGTCCAAAATGGAATGGTTTTTGTTAAGCCTCACGTCACCAAATTAAGACTTAACTTTGGTTCAGTTCTCCCGGAAATGGAATCTTAACCAGAGTATCGGGAATAGCTTGATCAATACTAGTTAGGCCATCTGCCAGGTAGATCCTGCCATTCCCTTTAGGGAACTAACCACGCAATAACCAACTCTTTTTTTTCCCTAGTTCCTACCCTCTTCTGCCTATAGAAGTTTTTCATTTTCTACCATTCCTTGGAGCTCCTTTCTATCTGCTAAACTAGATACTGCCGAATTTGAATCAATTTTGGCTCAAATAAACTCTTAAAATTTTTAATATGCCCCATTTATCTTTTAACAGTGGAGGCATTGAACACAGGCAGTTGGTCTCCAGAGCCCATCACCGTAGCTTCTGAGGTTCCCCCCAAGCTCCCCTTCAGCAGACCTTGCACCAATCCCCTGCTGCAGGCTACTGTGAGCAGGGGCTGCTAATAGTTCAGAACTACCTGTTTCCAGGGATCGCCCCTTGCCTAGAGATGCCTGGGAGATCATGGGCCACTCTCCAGGTAGCTCACAGTTAAAGATAGGGGGCAATGAAAGCCCAGCTCCCTTACATCAAGGGGCAGAGACATCTGCAGTACCATTGTTAAAGTCCGATGTCGACCGCCTTCCCAAAGAGAAACCAAGGATGCTCAGGATAATGCAAATCACACAGCGAGGTTTATTTCTAGCTAGTTAGGATCCACGCATCTGCCCGGCATAGCGGGTTTCAGCAAGGACCCCAAATGCAAGGGTCTAGGGGTTTATATGCGTTTCAAACAGCAAGCATGAGTCACACAGTAAATTTTCTTGGTTGGGTGAGGTGACACTTTAGCCCCCTCCCCAGTTCCTGAATTGCCCACACATTTCAGGAACTGGGGCAAGGAAGCAAGATGCACAAATGGTTCCTTGACTTATCTGCAATCACCAGGGGGTCTTAGATATGCAGAGGCCTAAGTCGCCAGAGAGTTTCAGAGCCTGTTCTGCCGGCCTTGGGGCTAAGCAGGCCCTAACACCATTCACACTTCTGAGCTCCCCATGACATCAGCTGACTTGAGGCTTCAGCTGAACCCACATTGGAGTGTGGCCATCCCCTGGCACTGTCCTGCTTCCCTCACTCTCCCACAGGTTTCTTCTGAGAGACATCCTTCAGTAAAACCCTTACACAAGAATCTCCATCCAGGACTCTGCTTCCAGGGAAGCTGACATGCTCCATGCAATAATCCCTCATCCTTAAAGCAAAGTGGTGGGCGCTGTACCTGGAGCATAGCAACTGTTCAACAGAATTCATGCTAATGGTGAGAGCCACTTTTTTCTCCTCGTTATGCCATGGATCAGCAATCTGGGGCCCACTCAGCTCCTCTCGAATCAACTGGACACATGGACACAGAGACACCGATGTATCCAGGGCACTCTCTGTAGTCCCTCCAGTAATGACAGAGAAGTTAGAAAGGAAGGACAGGAAGGAAAAGTAGAGACTGAGGATATTACTTTATTTCCGACAAGTTCTTCATGTTTAATAAATAGGTGCGTGCTTCTGAGCCATAAGTCTCTAATGGTTCTCTCCTCGTGCCCACAGATGAGGGACCCCTCCCACTGGGGACCTTTCCCTTATTACCAGCCCAGCCTGCAGGTGAGGGCTTGTAGCAGGCAGGGAACAGGTGGCCGAACAGTGAAGCATCACGCTGATTGGGGTTTCAAAATGTAATGCCTGAGACCCCTCTGTTCTCTGTTTTTTGATCAAATTCATGCACAGAAATGAGAGAGAGGAAAGACTCAAATCCACCCCTCCTCATTGCCCTGCAGTACACCCTAATGAATCTCATTTACTGGTAAAGACAGTAAAATTTCCCACATTGCACCTGCAGGTTGAATCATGAATGTCTTCCTCTGACTGTCGGGAGGGCAACATCTAAGAACAGGGCTCAGTAATTTGGCCAGCGTTTGCATGAGAACCATTTCCAGTAGGGTATATTGTAAGATTCTTATTGTAGGGATGTTGTAAGTGGGAAGGAAAAGCTGTTTTCAAGGGAAATGAATAGTCTTTAGCAGAGGACTGTGAAGGGTTTACCTCCCAGAGCAAAGGGCACTGATCACACCTCTGCCCAAGACTTATGCCATTGCTGCACTGTCCCTATGACCTCCAGGGAACAGAGTTGTTCTCTTAGACAAGCACATGGCCGAGGGGCATAAGGCATCTGGGGTCTCCTTCTACCATCCACAGAGACCTGAAATTCCAACATCAGTGAATCATCTCTTTGTAAGAGAAATTTTGGAGAGGCTTAGTCTGTGTAACACAGACTGGGAGTCAGAAGACCTGATGGGTGGCTGAGTTTAGCCCTTAAGTATGGGATGGCCTTGGGTGATCTCTCCCTTGTCCTGGGTTCTTTAGGGTGTGGCATCTATAAGAAAATGAGGGTCTGGACAGTTTTGGTTGGATTTGAAACAAATCCACCTCATTCTGCCTTCCACAGAAGAAAAAGGGTGAGGAGAACTTCTTAGTAATAAAACTGAAAAATATAGGAGTAGATTCTGGCATAGCAGAGATATAGTAGTTCAATGTCATGGGGCTCAGTCTGCCTCCATCTCTTGGCACTTGTCCTTACTCTGTCGGGGACGGTGTGTGACCCGCCATGCCCAAGCCACCAGAAAACTTTGGTGGAGGTACCTGTGAATGTGAATGAAAGCCCCTCCGGGCTCTCCCCCCCGCCCCCGAATCCGGAAAGCCACATACCCTGTGGGTCAGGGCAATATGTCCTTTGAGTGCTTATTTAAGACATATAGTTCCATTTTTTGATGTGTTCATCTTCTTTTTGGGTGTTGAGTTTGAGTAGTTCTTTATAGATCTTGGATACGAGCCCTTTGTAGTGTCATTTGCAAATATCTTCTCCCATTCTGTGGGTTGCCTCTTTGTTTTGTTGACTGTTTCCTTTGCTCCAACTTTTGTAGCAACATGGACTGGACTGGAAGAGATTATGCTGACTGAAATAAGCCAAGAAGAGAAAGTCATGTATCGCATGGTTTCGCTTACTTGGGGTGCATGAGGGGTAACCTGGAGGACAGTGGGAGAAGGAAAGTAAATGGGAACTAGGGTAATCCAGGGAGGGAAACGAAACAAGAGAGACTTTGGACACAGAAACAAACTGAGAGACTTGGGGGGGGGTGGAGGGATGGGAGAGCCTGGTGGTGGGTACTGGGGACACCTAAAGCGTGGAGCACTGGGTGTGGGGAATGGGGAATGAATCTTGGAACACTGGAAAAAAAAAATTTAGTAACAATAAAAAAAAAAGGCATATAGTTCCATTTAATCCTCCAACCGGTAATCGGTAATCGTATCTCTGTATCTCTTATCTGTATTTCTTGATTCCTGTGCCTCAGTGGTCTCAACTTCTGTGAGTTTTAAGCAATCACTTTGTACCCTGCAGTAACAATACTAACCCTGTCTCTAGGGTGGGTGCAAAAGCAGTTAAAGATTTAACTGCACCACCCAACTTCCTCACTGTTAAATAATAAAAGACTGGGGCCCCTGTCAGTCAAGAGAGACAAAGGAAGAGAACCTGCGAGGAGGCAGCAAGAGAGCCTTAGAGGAGAGAGCGAGAGAGCTGGAAAACAGCAAGAGAGCCAGCAAAGAGACAGAAGCAGTGGGAGGAGCAAGAAGCAAAGAGAGACAGAAGAAGAGAGAGAAGTAGAGCAAGAGGGCCAAAGACTCTGTGGATTTCTTCCACAGTTGAGTCTTCTTACCTGGTGGGAGAGTTGTGTAGGCATATGTCTTCCCAAGAGACTCTCCCTTTCAGACACTTGCACTTCTAGACACACAAGGCTTGCACTGACCCCATTTGACCTATAGAATTATCTGAGGATGACACTCACTCCCTGCATCAGGGGAATTTGGCAGCTGGTGGCTAGACTGGAGTCAAGGCACAGGGAGAAGGGTTAAAGAAAAAAATTATTCATGACACTTG
Source organism: Spilogale gracilis (assembly GCA_004023965.1). Taxonomy (NCBI): domain Eukaryota; kingdom Metazoa; phylum Chordata; class Mammalia; order Carnivora; family Mephitidae; genus Spilogale; species Spilogale gracilis. Next base: position 55,474 of record PITA01006597.1, read on the forward strand.
TCGAAGAACTTACTTTATTCAGGACCACAGCAATAGATATAAGGACCACTGCAATGGGGTTTTGCAGTTGAGGAGAGAGATTGGGCTCAACTCCAAATATAACAAGGAAAAGTGGAAATTTATAGTCAAGGAGCAGTCAAAGGGTCAATGGATGGAAATTGCTAAGAGGAGCATCAGAGTTGGGGTGGTTCTGGTTAAACCAACCTACTCTAGCAGGATTCTTCCGAAGGCACGCCAGAGTGATCAGACATCACCTGGGAGAATTTGGAAGACCAGAAACCTGATTAGATATCAAGGGTGGAAGATTCTGGCTAAACCAACTAAGCAGGATTCTTGTTAAAATTGGTCAATACAAAGATGACCATGAAAACCCCAAAATCAGAGCTTAGTTGAGAGGAGACTTCAGAGGACACCCAAGCAGAGTTTGGTCAAGGAAAGGGGTCAGCCTTCCCAGCTATCTTCACTGAGCACCAGGGAGATGTGACTCCCCAGGAGAGTCACCAAACCAAGGAGGAAAGGGTGCTGAGAAGGCAGGGAGATGAAATGCCTGCTGTGCACACTGGGCAAGCTGCTTCAGAGGACACATGAAGAGGCAGAAATGGAATCCTGACCAGCTCCACCAACTTCCTTTTAGACCTAGGATAGCCTTGTTCTAAAGTCATGTCTGATTTTTCTAAAATCACCCACTACCTCAACTGCCGAGCCACATGCTTCCTTCATGGTAGAACTGATTGGTTGAATATCCTTGTATCAGTTGACATATGTGGAAGGACATCTTACTTTAAATTCAATTGGATTTCTCTTAATTCAGGAACTATGCCTGTTGTGCCATTGTTAAAGTCAAGAGGGCTACCACAGCCCACCGAGGAAGAACTCCAAGAGACGCTCTCATGCAAGCAGCAAGGGGTTTATTTGCCAAGCATGCTGGGGCCCTCTGTACGCACAGGAACAGAGGAGCCCCGGGGTTTATATGCATTTCAAACAGCAAGCATGAGTCACACAGTAATTTACTCCCTTGGGTGTGATGACATTCTTGCCCCCTCCCCAGTTCCTGAATTGCCCACACCTTTGGGACAAGGAAGCAAGATACACAGATGGTTCTTTGACTTAACTGCCCTTCTTTGGTAAACACAGGCCTTGTAAAGGCATCAATCACCAGGGGGTTTTAAATATGCAGAGGCCTAAATCGCCAGGGAGTTTCAGAGCCTGTTCTGCTGGCCTTGAGTCTAAGCAGGCCCTAACACCATTATGTCCAGACACTGGGCAAAGGACATAGGGGTGGCTTTTGGGAGATGGAGTCATAGGGGTCCTAAGGCTGAGTGTTGACTTCAGGAGCCCAGAACTCAAGAGGAGAATGTGAAAGGATGCTGTAATGGCCCCCACCCTCCAGAATGTCAGAGCAGACCCTCGTCCTGTTATCTGAGCCCAGCAACCGGCAGGCACTTACCCAGCCCCCTCAAGCCCTGCGGAGAACAAAAGAAATTCCATAAGACTGTACGCATGCAACTCGTCACGTACCCCTTGCTAACCCAAATTAGGACATATGTTCCCCTGCAAAGGCGATTGGGGAAATGATTGGCTGCCTGCGTGCAGACCATGGCTGTAGTGTCTTAAACTAATTGGCTGTCAAGGTGCGGGCTTTGTTGTAACGGAAACTGTAATAATATATAAGGCCACCCCCGGAAAAACTCGGGCTCCCAGCTGCTGACTGGTTTGGGGTCAGGCTGTGAGTCCGAGCATGCTCGAATAAACCCTTTGCTTTTGCATGGAACCAGTCTCTCCGAGTTTTCCTTGATAGGTGCGGCGCTCCAAAGCCCCCAGCTGACTGCCCTCTTGGGCGGCAGGCTTTACATTTGGAGGTTCCACCGAGATAAGGAGCTAAGGACTCCTGCCCGCCTGATCAGGATCTTGCTGACAAGACCTTTCTGGGTAAGTAGGCACCTTCTCAGTACGATCCTAGTTTGTTGCCGGCTTCAGGGAATCTGGTTTCGGTGTGACTGTCGAATCAGGGAAGTGACCCAGGCGTGAGCCGAATCACCGTCCCTCCCGACTGTGGGGAACAGACGTGTTCCAGGACCACAGGTCACAGCCCCGGGGGACGCCCCGGTGGTGGTGGAGCTCCAGGGACGCCTGGAAATCTCCTTCTGGATAAGACTTAAGTCAATCTGGCTCAGTTAAAGGGGGCCTGATCAATCCCCTGTCTGAATGTGAAGTGTGTCTGTGTCTGTACGGCGTGTGAGTGTGTTTGTGCGGCTCCACCGCTTCGGCTACGGAGTCTGAGTGGGCTGCACCCTGAGTCTCGCGGGGCGTCATACGGCATAACGGCCATTTACTCCCACGGGGGTAACCTGGTCGGGGGTTTATATGGACAGACCTTAGCTAAGACGCCCCGAAATTCCCACGAGGGACGCGAGCAGGACAGCATCTGAAAGTGCCCAACCCTCTTGTCTTTTGTCTGGTCACCTCCTTCTAGATAAGACTTAAGTCAGCCTGTGGTTGTTTGTCTCACCGTTATTTGTGTGCTTGCCTGGTCCTCTTTCTCCCTTTTCCTTTCATTTTTCCTTCTCTACTTCTCCCCACTGGCCATGGGGCAGACTGTGTCTTCTCCTCTCTCTCACCCTTAACCATTGGTCGGAGGTCCATCATCGTGGGCATAACCTCTCTTTTTCAGTTGCAAAAGGTAAATGGCAGACCTTCTGTTCCGCTGAATGACTGACCTTCAATGTCGGCTGGCCAGCGGAAGGAACTTTCGATTTAGAGCTGGTCCGGGCAGTTCAAGATGTCATCTTCCATCCCGGCCCCCAGGGGCACCCAGACCAGCAGCCCTACATTCTCTTGTGGAAGGATCTATGTGAAAACCCCCCTCCTTGGGTAAAAACTTTTCTCCCCTTGCAGAAAAAAGAAATAGAGGCCAAAACCCTCCTGGTAAAAGAAAAAATAAAAACTCCCGCCTCAGTCCTTCCGCACCCCTCCATGCCGGTCCGCCCGAATCTCAGGAGGATCTCATCCTCCTGGATCAGCCCCCTCCATATATCCGAGAGACGGGGGAATGGGTTCTCCTCGACCCCCGACCCCTCCGATAGAACCCCTCCCAGGGCTTTATCCGCCTCTACCTACCATTGAGGAGGAAACCTGGGAGGAAGCAAAACCTAAAGAAAAGGAAGGACCTCCGCACGGGGTCCGTACCGGCTGCCGCCGTATCCCGGAAGACACAGAGGAGCCCCCTAAGGAGACGATGGCCCTCCCACTCAGGCCCTATGGGCCCATGATTGATGATGGTGTCGCGGGGCAAATGCCGGCCCTGCAGTATTGGCCTTTCTCCACCTCTGATCTCTATAACTGGAAAAATAATAACCCTACTTTTTCTGAGGATCCTTCTAGGTTGGTGGGACTCGTTGAGTCCATCTGTAACTCTCATCAGCCCACTTGGGATGATTGTCAACAGCTTCTAAACGTCCTCTTCACTACTGAGGAACGGGACCAAATTCTCATGGAGGCCCCAAAAAATGTTCCTGGGGCTGATGGATGACCTACAGCCCTCCCTAATCTCATTGACGATCGGTTCCCGTTGCGCCGTCCCAATTGGGATCCTAACACCTTACAAGGTAGGGAGCATCTGTCTATCTATCGCCAGATTCTACTAGCGGGTTTCCGGGTGGCCGCCAGGCACCCAACTAATTTGGCCAAGGTAAGGGAAATAAGTCAGGGCCCCGACGAATCTCCTACTCGGTTCCTAGAGAGACTTATGAAGACTTATCGTAGATACACCCCATTCAATCATGAGTCCGAAGAACATAAAGGGTCCGTAGCAATGGCCTTCATAGGGCAATCCGCAGCTGACATTCGTAGAAAGCTGCAGCGGCTAGACGGTATACAAGATCTGACTCTGCGGGACCTAGTAAAGGAAGCAGACAAGGTGTTTCACAAGAGAGAAACCCCAGAAGAAAAGGAAGAAAGAAAGGAAAGGGAGAGACAGGAAAGGGAGCAAGAAAGAGAACAGAGAGAGGAAAAGCGAGAACAAAAAAGAAACAAAACCATGGCCAAAATACTAGCGGCTGCGGTAAAATCAAACCCTGCACCTGGGGGACCTAAAAAACCTCATCAGGGACAGGGAACTGGCCCCCAGCCACAACAACTGGCCTCAGATCAGTGTGCCTACTGTAAGGAAAGAGGGCATTGGGCATGGGAGTGCCTCAACAAAAAGAAAAAGGGAAAAAATAAGCCTGTCGACCTGTTGGCACTTGAGGACTAGGGGGGTCCGAGCTCGAGCCCCCTCCGCGAGCTCAGGGTAAACTTCCAAGTGGAGGGGACCCCCATAGATTTCAAAGTGGATACAGGGGCCGCATTTTCAGTCTTCAGGCTCCCTTGGGAAAGTTATCTTTTAAGCGATCCCTTGTGCACGGGGCAAACGGGAGCAGTTATAGGCCATGGACCACCAGACGAACCATGAACTTAGGGAAGGGGGAGATCCAACACTCTTTCCTGGTCATCCCCAATTGCCCGGCCCCCCTGCTAGGAAGAGACCTACTGACCAAGTTGCGGGCCAGCATTACATTTGAACCTAGGACCCAAAGTTTCCTTTCAAAACCCTCTAGTTGGGCCTCTAAACCCTGAAAACACCCCGATGACCACAATCCTAACCCTAGCACCGGAAGAGGAATACCGACTGTACCAATCTCCGGCCACAAGCCCACCCCTGACGGGCGATGTTAATGCCTGGCTGGCCCAGTTCCCTCAGGCCTGGGCTGAGACGGCTGGACTTGGGCTGGCTACACATCAGCCCCCGGTGGTAGTCACCCTAAAAGCCTCGGCCACCCCAGTACGGGTCAGGCAGTATCCGATGAGCAAGGAAGCTAGAGAGGGGATCCGGCTCCACATAAGAAAATTGTTTCAGCAGGGAGTGTTGGTGTCTTGCCAATCAGCCTGGAATACGCCCCTGCTCCCAGTAAAAAAACCAGGGACGGGAGACTACCGCCCCGTGCAAGACCTCCGGGAAGCAAATTGCAGGGTGCAGGACATCCACCCCATAGTACCTAACCCGTACAATCTACTTAGCTCCTTAGGTCCAAATCGAACCTGGTATACAGTGCTAGACTTAAAGGACACTTTCTTTTGCCTGCCGTTGCACCCCACCAGCCAACCTTTGTTTGCCTTTGAGTGGACCGATCTGGAAATAGGGCTTTCTGGCCAACTCACCTGGACTCGCCTGCCGCAGGGGTTCAAAAATTCCCCCACCATCTTTGATGAGGCCCTCCATAAGGACCTTGGGGTGTTCCGTCAGGAGAACCCTAATATAACTCTGTTACAGTATGTGGACGACCTGTTGCTGGCCGCAGAATCCAAGGAGACTTGTGAGTATGGGACACAAGCACTGCTCACTGAATTGGCCAGGCTGGGGTACTGAGCTTCCGCCCGAAAACTCAGCTGTGTAGCCAAGAAGTCACTTTCTTGGGCTACACTATCAGGGATGGACGTAGATGGCTTACGGAAGCTCGGAAAAAAACTGTGGTCCAGATCCCGGTTCCAACCTCCCGCCGACAGGTCCAAGAGTTTTTGGGGACCGCTGGTCTTTGCAGACTCTGGATACCTGGGTTTGCCTCCCTAGCCACCCCATTATATCCTCTTACTAAGAGCGGAGCCCCTTATGAATGGGGACCCGAACAGCAGCAGGCCTTTGATGACATCAAAAAAGCCCTCCTCTCAGCACCAGCTTTGGCCTTCCCTGATGTAGAAAAGCCCTTCACTCTGTTCATAGAGGAAAGAAAAGCGGTAGCAAAAGGAGTACTGACCCAAACTCTGGGACCATGGAAACGACCTGTGGTCTATCTGTCCAAAAAACTAGACTCAGTAGCCAGTGGGTGGCCCCGTTGCCTGAAGGCAGTCGCGGCAGCGGCCCTCCTAGTCAAAGATGCGGATAGGCTTACTCTGGGGCAAAAACTAACCATTATTGCCCCTCATGCGCTGGAGAGTGTAATTCGCCAGCCGCCTGATAGATGGCTCACCAACGCCCGTATCACCCACTACCAGAGCATCTTGCTGGACAAAGACAGAGTCGCTTTTGGCTCCCCCGCTGTCCTGAACCCAGCCACGCTGCTGCCAGATGAAACAGGGGGGCCCGTCCTACACACCTGCCAAGAAATCCTCGCTGAGGAAACGGGCATACGGTGGGACCTAAAGGACCAAGCCCTCGTGAATCCGGATGTGACCTGGTTCACGGATGGAAGCAGCTTCCTCCAGGATGGTAAGAGGAGAGCCGGAGCAGCTGTGGTAAGTGGAAACGGGACAATCTGGGCGTCGGGACTGCCAGAGGGAACATCGGCACAGAAGGCGGAGCTCATCGCCCTGACTAAGGCGCTGGAACTGGCTGAAGGTAAGAGAGCGACAATCTATACTGACAGCCGGTACGCGTTTGCCACAGCCCACGTACACGGGGCCATATATCAACAGCGAGGGCTACTCACCTCGGCAGGGAAGGAAATTAAAGACAAGCCTGAAATTCTAAGGCTCCTAGCGGCAGTCTTCCTCCCCGCAGAGCTAGCTATAGTCCACTGCCCAGGGCACCAAAAGGGCTCCGATCCCGTGGCTATAGGAAATCGGAAAGCAGACGAGCAGGCTCGCAGAGCGGCCACCACCCTGACCATACCAATCCAGATGGCCGAGACAGAGCCAGGGCCGGAAAACGGTGGACAAGAGGGCACCAACGAACAACAAGCCCAGTCCTACCGACAGGCCCTCCATAGACTCACTCATTTGGGGCCCAGGAAGATGCTCGAACTCCTGAGGGAACATCCTTTTGACCCTGTCCCTTCAACAGGGATGAAGCTAGCTCGGGACATCCTGACAAACTGCAGGGCATGTCAGGAGGTAAACGCCTACCCAGGCGGTAAGGCAGCCGCTAAAGGAAAAAGATTAAGAGGAACCCAACTGGGGCAACACTGGGAAATTGATTTCACAGAGGTGATCCCCGCCCGATATGGGCTGCGATACCTACTAGTGATGGTGGACACTTTCTCCGGGTGGACTGAGGCTTTCCCGACAAAGAGGGAGACAGCACAGACAGTAGTCAAGAAGATCATGGAAGAAATCTTCCCCAGATTTGGCCTCCCCCACACTATAGGGTCAGACAATGGGCCAGCTTTCGTGGCCCAGGTAAGTCAGGGAATAGCAAAGATTCTGGGGACTTATTGGAAATTACATTGTGCCTACCGACCCCAGAGTTCAGGGCAGGTAGAGAGAATGAACAGAACAATCAAAGAGACCTTAACTAAATTAGTAATAGAAACTGGCTGGAAGGATTGGACCATGCTCCTACCTTATGCCCTGTTCCGAGCCCGAAACACCCCCTCACCCACTCTGTTAAACCTGACGCCTTTTGAAATCCTATATGGTGCCCCCCCTGCGGTGAGGGACCTATGTCTGTCTGATGCTATAACCTCTTTATACACCCCTCTTGCTGCCAGGCTAAAAGCCCTTGAGACAGCTCAGCGTCTGGTCTGGAAACAACTTACAGCTGCCTACCAACCCGGCAACAGTGACTTGCAGGTGCCCCACCGTTACCAGATCGGGGACTCGGTATACGTTCGCAGGCATCAGACTCGGACCCTGGAACCGCGGTGGAAGGGACCCTACCTGGTGATCCTGACTACTCCCACTGCCGTAAAGGTCAACAGCATCACTGCCTGGATCCATGCCTCCCATCTTAAGCCAGCTCCCCAGCCGGGAGCCGACTGGAAATTGGAAAAAAACTGACAATCCCCTTAAGCTTCGCGTCCGCCGAACTGGTACTGTCTTTCCTACTGACATTCCTACCCTGTGACCTAAAAGCATAGCAGCCAACCCACACGCTCCCCAATCCCTGGCCTGGTGCCGGGAGCCAGCCCCAGCAACAGTTAGGGTCCGAGAGTGAGGAAGGAGCCGGCGAAAATGAGGAGATCAAACTTCATGTAGGCATCTCCTAAAAACACTGTTTTCAGGGTTCTTTATTTGTAGCAGAAAGTTACATAGTTTTTTTTCAGATGAAAACCATATGATCAAAGAGTTGCCTTGCAGAGGGAGCCCATATGAGTGATCAGGCTGCAGGTCTGCGGCAGCCTGGGAAATATCCAACCCTACAGGACAGGTGGTCTGGAAAACAGTGGGCAATCATACTCCTGGTACCTGGTGGCCCACCCTGACACCTGACCTGTGCCAACTCTTTATGGGAATGGATACTTGGGACATTCCAGATCAGGAAAATCCTAATCAATTGCCGTGGAGAACAAATGTAGACCCTCCCCCTTGGTACAGATGTTCAAACCCACAGGCCCGTGCCAAACTGCAGGGGTTGGAGTTCTACGTCTGTCCTAATGATAGAAGAAACAGGAAACAGGTCTTAAAGTGTGGGGGGCCCGAATCCCTATACTGCGCCAAATGGGGATGTGAGACTACCAGGGACGCCCATTGGAACCCGTCATCCAGTCATGACTGGGTTCAGGTTAAGAGGGGTCCAAAACAGGCCTGTAGCAACCGCCTCCTCTGTAATCCTTTGTCCATCACTTTCACATCCTCAGGGCAGCGGATTGAGAACTTACCCCAGTGGCAAAAGGGTCAGACATGGGGGTTGCGCCTCTACAAGGAAGGAAATGATGACGGGCTATGGTTTAAAATCACCCTCCGTCAGGAGCCCCTGACCCACCCGGTGATGATAGGACCAAATCCTGCCCTCCGTCCCCGTTACTAAAAAATATGACCACAACCCCTGCAGCAACCTCAGAGAGGAGCCCATCTCAACCCTCTGAAGAGCCATGGGGTAAATCCATCTGTGCTGCTAATACTAATATAAAGTATTGATTATCTCGCTGCAGGAGTCCCGAAACAACTGTCTCTGGGCTGCTAAGGCTGGCGGCAGCAGCTACTAAATTGTGTTTATGGGAAGCTTTTTACCTGAAGGGGTCATAATTCACTCTTGATCAATAACCGATCAATCCACCTGCTTTGCACATTGCAAATCTTCCAGATCTGTCAACAGAAAGGAAAGAGAGAGGAAGACAATCTGTTTATTGGAAAAAGATGACAGAATAACAAGCTAATGCAACCACTTAGGCTGGTGATTACGTAAGTTTTGATTTTTTTTTTAAATTTCAGTGAAATATTTTGAGTGATATGCTCAATCAAAATGAAAAAAAAGACACTAATGGTTTGAGTGGATCAGGTAAGAAGAGGATATGGTATTAACTGAGCACCTACTGTGTGCCCTGCAGAGTGGAGAGCTCCCTCATTTACCCTCGCATCCTCGCAAAGGAGGTATCATCCTTCCCCCTTCCAGGGAGAAACCCATAGCACAGCAAGGTTAAGTAGCCTGCTCAAGGTTAGTGGTGAAGCTGGAAATCAAAAGCACTGTCTCCCAGTAAGAAATAAGTAGAGTCCAAAGGCAGCTGGGCACAGAGAATCTGAGTCCCCTTAGGGTGGAGGAATGAGGCGAGTTGTGGCAGGAATGGCAGTGGTGTGCAGGGCACTCCAAGGAGGCTGGCCTGTGCTCCTACTGCCAGTGGTTTTCTTCCCCACTGTTTGCTGATAGAGTTTCTGTCCTTGTTTTGGAGTCTGATCCCCCAGAATGAATTAGATAGTCAGCCATCCAAAGCCATTGACAATTTCCTCACTTCCCGGCTCACCAGCCCCAGGCAACTCCCAGAGGATGAGGTCATTGAGTATGTCCAGCTGTTTTGCCTATCTCTGGGAACTCCCCCTCCCCCCCTCCCCCATGGAATGGCAGGAATTAGCCTGACTGACTTCCTCCTTAGCAAACCCAGCGTGAGCCCTCCCCACATACTCTCTCTGGTCCTCTACCAGTGACCCATCTCCCTAGCTCCAAGGCAACCTCCAGAGCAACTTACTTGGGCAGTGTCTCCTGGGCATTTTACCCCAACATTTGCCCTTTTCTGAGCTCCAGCTGCTGCTCTTGGGGCTGACTGGTGGTGTGGCATGGAGAAGCCTGCATCCTGGGCTCAGTGGATAAGGGATTGGCCTCTCTGAGGGTCTCAAGGCAGACATGAAGAGGCCTCTCTCTAAAGTGGTGGGTCCTCTGATGGACCAGGCAGGGGCCGTGCACTCCCCAGAGTTAGCTTCACTCTTATCCTCAGTCATAGGGACAACATCAGTCCTCAGAGACAGGATGACGAGATAAAGGATGGAACCTGGGTCTTTTAAGAGCTGGGAGTTTCACTCACTGTGATGCAGCCTTGATCTTAGTCGACAAGCCACCTGGAAGACCACGTTCTAAGAGGCCTTAAAAGGCCACTGGGATTAAAGAGTGCTAGGGCTCTGGACCTTTCTGTTTTGGGAATTAGATGAAGGAAAACAGTTTTCCATCATTCTCTTACTTTTTACTAATTTGGTGAAAATTAGTTTTCCCCTACTGTTTTGTAAGTGGCTGCCCTGATTCTGGAGACAGAGGCTAGAACTGACAGGGTTGGATTTCTCTCTAAATAAACAATTGCATGTGGCATTGATCATCAAGAAGTCCCACAGCATTGCTCAATTAGCAAGCAGTTAAAGGTGACAAATTATATTTAAATAGTCTCCCTCAGAGTGACAGATGTCTGCAGTAAACTTAGGGAAATTACTCCCAGAGAGCAGCCAAGGCCAGGAGAGCAGCCCTGGAGGCAGAGCAGAGGCCTCGGGGCCTCCAGTCCCACTCGCTGCCTGGGGAGGGCTGCCCACTCCAGTCCCCATAGAAAGCCTGGTTTGTCCCAAATAATCTCTGCATTGGTGAGACCCCTTCTTGCAGAGGCCAGGGCTGTGCTGTGGACAGAGTTGCTTGTCCCCTGTGGCCTTTGTCTCTGGTCTGTGCCCACTTTCCTGTGACAACAGCAGTGTAGCTGCGAGGTGACACTGTGGACATTTTTCTGGTTAATTAACTAAATACACACCACCTGTAGGCTCAGAGCAAGTAGATCTCAGGATGAAAGTGCTAATTTTTCTGCATTTATGTGTCTAAACTCCTTTCCTTCCCAGCTCTCTCTCTGTCTGCCTCATCCTCTAAGTCAAGTAAATGTGTGGCTCCACTGAAAGGCTCAGAATGACAGGGACACGGAACCACTAATTTAGATAAATGACGGAGTTCCCAGCTCCAGGAGGCACACGGCTCAGCGCCTTTCCAGGGCCTATGGAACTCTAGGGAGGCCGAGGGAGGGGCACCCAGCTCTTTTCTGTGTAGCAAAAATTAAGTGTGTTTATCCGTTGCACGTTCCCCAGAGCCTGGTTAACTCTCACATGTTGAGAGGATGTCTTGCAGAAGGAACCTGATGGGCCCGAAGGCTCCACTGTGGGACCAGCTGCTGTCATCATTGTGTTTGCGCTTTCCTCCCACACCCAGTCCCCTCTCCCTGTTCTGCTCCTTGCCCCCTGAGGCCAACCCTGCTGGCTGACCTGACTACCCCGCAAAGTCGCAGGAGGGGCCAAACACACAAGACCGTGGTCACCGAAGCACTTGTGTGTGCCCCACTAGCATGTGTCATAGGAGCCCAGGGAACCCTGCGGCATTGGCCCTAAATCCAAGTGGTGCAGAGGGGGAGACCCAGGTCTTGGGAAGTGAGAGGAGCCCCTGAATGGGCTGGAAGGAAGATTCTGGATTAAGACTAAGATCACCGCACTGTGAAAGGAAGACCTTGCCCACCTCTCTCTCTACCTCCGCCTTCAGTGCCAAACAGCCATCAGCAGCTTTAAAAGTTTTCTTTTTTTACAAATTAAATTAGGGCACCTGGGTGGCTCAGTGGGTTAAGCCTCTGCCTTCGGCTCAGGTCATGATCTCAGGGTCCTGGGATCGAGGCCTGCATTGGGCTCCCTGCTTGGCAGGGAGCCTGCTTCCTCCTCTCTCTCTGCCCACCTCTCTGCTACTTGTGATCTCTCACTGTCAAATAAATAAATAAAATCTTTAAAAAAATTAAATTAATAATCTTTATTACTTCATCAAGAATTTTTTCCTAGCTTTATTGGGATATAATTAACATATAACATTGTGTACGTTTAAAGTATAAACAAGTTGATTTGATACATTTAGATATTGCAAAATGATGACCACCTTAGCATTAGCTAACATCTCATCTCCATCCCATCATATAACTACTCTTCTTTTTTTTTTTTTGGTGGTGGTGGTAGGACATTTAAGATCTACTCTCTTAGCAACATTCAAGTGTGCAGTATTATTGGTTAATCACCATGAGATCCCCAGAACTTATTCATCTTGTAACTGGAAGTTTGTACCCTTCGATCAACATCTCTCCCTCTCCCCCACCCCCCAGCCCCAGGTAAACACTGTTCTACTGTCTGTTTTTACAAGTTTGGCTTAAGATTCTGCATATAAATGATATCATGCAATATTTTTCTTTCTCTGTGACTTGTATTACTTGGTGTAATGCCATCCAGGCCCATCCACATTGTCACAAATGGCAGGATCTCCTTTTTTCTCCTGGCTAAATAGTATTCCACTGTACGTGTGTACCACATCTATATCTGTTCATTCACTAACTGACACTTAGATTGTTTCCATGTCTTGGCAATTGTGAATAAGGTGGTGACGTGGTTTTCCTCTCCATTTTTCTTCCTGTCAGCTGTGACTCCCTTCCTATCTGGGACAAGCGAGGCCCAAGCCCAGACCCTCATGAGCAGCAGGTGTTGAAAATGCCCACTTTCAGAACCCAGATACCTTCCCCATGTCAGAAACTACACATAAAGGAGGACTTTGCCTCATTCTAAACACACAGGAAGTGTCGGGGGAGAGGCAAGAGATGTTAAGAGAAAACTCAAATGTATTTATCTGCTACACAATCCGCAGAGCCTGATAAATATCTACAAGCTTAGAAGATCAGTTAGAATTAACCCAGCAACACTTTTAATTTTGTCGTTAATCTAAAAAGAGTGACAAGGCCCTCCAAGTTGCCATATAAGAAGCCCTTGTACAAGCCATTCTTTCTGGGGTCACTCCAAATTCCGGTGTGGGTTCAGATGCCTCCAGTCTGAAGTGATGGGGATGAAAGCCATAAATCCAGCCACAGGTATTCAGGGGGATCCTGGGCCGGATCCTGTGCCTCCAGGGGGATCCTGTGCCTCCAGAGTGTGGCTGCCGGGTCAGAAAAGAGTGTGACACACAACCGTTTGTATTTCTTATACCTAGAGGAAACAGCTACAGAGACTGTGTGAGGCCTGATTCAGCAGCCTGCTCTGAGGGCCTCTTGAAGGCTGGAGAATGGAATGAGGCCCCTGGGAGACAAATGCTGGAAGCACAGTGATTTCCAAAAATGGGCCATAAGACACTTTGGCCATCCCTGGCAGGCCGGTGAGGTAGCTCTGCAAAGGGGAAACCACTCCTGCACCAAAGATCTGGATGGAGACACCCCAAAAGGCCAACTGGGTTCATGGGGCCAGGTTAAGATCCTACTACTACTACTTACCTAATACATGACCCTGCTAAGAACCTCAGTCTATTCACCCATGAGGGCAGTGTAACAGCACCCGACCTTATTTCAGAGAAATACATGGGCTCTTCCCTACTCTTAGACACCCCCCTCCCTGCACCCTGATATCCCCAAACCAAGGGTTCTATCGTGTGACTGCTATAACCTTGAGTGTCTAGTCAGAGTTTCTGGCTTCTAGTCTCCAGCGTGTTTGCATGGAGAGCTCAGTGGGGGACCCCAGGCAGGTTTCCCCAGTCTGCAGCTACACCCTGGGCTTGAACTCACCTCTGGGCTAGGATGGGCACGGGCATTTCCATGGAATAGTTATAATCATTACAGAGCTCCTTTGCTGAGGATGTAAATGAACCAGACACTGTTCTAAGGGCTCCACACCTGGAAGTTCACAGCCCTTTGAGTGTGTCTGGTGGTAGGAGAAAGCTAAAGCAGAGGCTGGAGAATCTGTCCAGGGGCATACAGTCAGCTCCTGCAGAGCTCCCTCCAGCCCTGGGGCTTACGATCTGCCAAGGCCTGTGAGGTAGGGGTTTTACTCCCATCTCAAAGACGAGGAAGCTGAGCCCTGGAAAGAGCAGGCTGCTTGCCTGAAGAGGCACATCTCCCAGAGCCAGAAGCTGAGGCAGGTCCGCCCACCACCTGAGGCATCACATGGTCCCTGATCCCAGCCACTCCCCAATGCAGCCTGGAGGTTAAGGCCTGGAATGCAGGCCACCCGGTCCTCCAGTCCTGTGGGTCACTCCAAGCTGCTACTTAGTTCTCATCCTTTACCTGACATACCAACTAAAGCCAAGTGTCTAAATTGTTGATTCTGCTACAATTGCCTGGATAGTTACCTCTTGTCTGCTCTTCCCTGAGGGCAAGTGGATTAAGCTAGCGCTGTCTCTCACTGTTTGACCAAGACCAACTTTTGGCCTCTGGTGGTGCTCCTTCTCCTTCGGACCAAGGCCTCTTCGACCATCACAAAGAGAGTGCTTTCTCTCCAGCTATCCGTTATTCACAACAGGTCAGCCAAATGGTACCCCCAACCCCAAGTCAGTTTGCCCAGAAAGAATCTTTCTTCTATTCCAGATCTTGGGAGAGACTTGGGGCAACCTAATAACATGATTGCTAAGGTAGATCAGGTGCTTACCCATGGCTGGCCCTGTGCCCTGCTTTAGCGCATGTCACCTCCTGTTACCTCTAGAGACCCTGGAAGGAAGAAAAGCATGATTGTTTTTAGGTTATGGATAAAAAGCTGAAGGACAGAGAAGTTCAGTCATTTGCCCTGGGCACTGTGAAAGAAGAAGAGATATACACAAGACCTCCAGGCTCCAAACCACACATCCAACAAGTCACCAGGCATGTTTTAAACACATGCAGATGGGGAAAAAGCAAGTGTCACAGAAAGCCCCCCCCCCCCGCCAAGGATTCAACAACCTAATGGAGGAGACAACACATATACAAAACCTTAATACAAGGCAGGTGCTTCTAAGAGACCTCATTTCCTTGATTTCCCCCACAGATGATCCAAAGAAGCCCCTTCTGTTACGTCTTTGGTGCCTGTCGCGGTGCCCACCACCAGCAAAACAGTCCTTGCCCTTTCACTTCAGACCTACACCTATATCTTGAGCTCTATCCCCAACAGTTACACAAGAGAGAGAGCTAGATTCCTGCATGACATGAGTCTCTTTCCCAAAGAAAGCTGCAGTCAATTTAAGCAGTCTATTTACAGACACACACGATCCAAGGCACTTTACTTATGATGCGAACTTGCTTCAGCATACAGAGAAAGTGACTCTTCTTTCCCTCAGTGCAGATCCATCCATTTCCCTCTGAAGCATTTCAAGATTCTGTCTGATGAAGAAGTGCTTGGTTTGGTTTGGGGTGCAGGGGACATGAACAGGCAGTTCTCACCTGGACTCACCCACGAGGCCAGGAACACAGTACTTTGATTCTGCCTCCCCTTTTTTTTTTTTTTTTTAAAGATTTTATTTATTTGACAGAGAGAAACACAGCCAGAGAGGGAACACAAGCAGGGGGAGTGAGAGAGGGAGAAGCAGGCTTTCTGCCGAGCAGGGAGCCCAATGTGGGACTCAATCCTGGGTCTCTGGGATCATGGTCCGAGCCGAAGACAGTCCCTTAACCAACTGAGCCACCCAGGTGCCCCTGATTCTGCCTCCTTGAAATCATGTCCACACATACAATGAGACAGTGAGACAAACAAGAATGGAATGAAATAATTTCCCTGTGGTTGACCATGACCAACACCCACAACCATCTGTTACTGATCGAATGTTTGTGGCCCCTGCAAATCCATATGTTAAGATCCTAATCCCTAAGAGGATAGTATTAAGAAGTAGGGCCTTTGGCAGGACCCACCTTCATGAATGGGGTTAGTGCCCCTTATAAAAGATATTCCAGAGAGCTCTCTTGCCCTTTGCAACACGTGACAACACAGGGAAGACAGCCCTCTGTGAATTAAGCTAGCACTATCTCTCCTTGTTTGACCAAGACCAACCCTTTGGGTTTTGGTGGTGCTCCTTCTGCTTCTGACCAATGCTTCTTCAACCATCACAAAGAGAGTGCTTTCTCTCCAGATATCCATTAACCAGCATACCCGGTTATCCAGATATCATAACCGGCAGGTCTTCACCAGAACCTGACCCTCCTGGCACCCGATCTTGAACTTTCAGCCTCCAGAACATGAGAAGTAAATTTCTCTTCAGCTGGACGGGTGCACTGAAAACTAAGCAGTTATTTTGGGACCTTCTTGGAACGCAGTCACAACCACACCTCAGTGCTGCAAGAAATCAAGAGGTAGGAAATCATGACAATGCCTGTGTGAGGTCTTCAGAACCCCCCAACATATCCATACACACACACACACTGCAGACTCGCTGTGCTCCTTTTATTGCAAAGATGATTTCCTTGAAGTATTTTTAAGCTGGGGAGATTTCCTACAAGCTGGTGAAAAATGGCTCACTACAGGAGATCCAATTTATTGGCAGAAATCCAGCAACCCAATGCATTGGTAACTAGCTTGGTAATGAGTCTCTTCCATGTAAATGGGCTCATTATTATCAATTTTGTCAGCTCCTGAGTGAGTTTTGATCTGCTTCCCCACTCGGGCTCCGGGGCCAGCACGAGGTGAACAAGAGCGTCCGGCCCCACTCCTCCCCACACCGGGTGCTGCAGACCTCATACCTTGCAGGAGGGGGGCGGGGAGGGGGGAGTGGAGGGTGACAGACTGTATCCTTAGAGCTTTGACTTTAACATTCAGAACAGAGATGTTAAGGAGACTTGCAATGAGGTGTTGTAAAAACAGAGTTTGATTGAAAGAGCTGGCACATAATGCAAATGAACACTTTGTCCCATGATTCATTGCTATCAGGAGAACTAAATTTGTACAGCCCAGAGGAGAGATGACTAATGGGAGGCATAATAATTGTCGATTTATACCTGCAAGGAATTAATCAGGAGGCTCGGAGGAGACAGTACTGTGCGGCCACTACAGGTGTAAGTGCTGGGGAGCAGGCAGTGCAGGGAGGACCCTGGAAATTAAGCTAAATAGCAGGAATGGGTGTTAATACCACTAAGGCCCATTAGGCAGAGACATCACCTCTACCGCAAGATGCCATGGAATAATCACCCCCACAAACCTGCACAAAGCAACTTGGGGAATTGATGACAATTTTTGCAAAGATTAGTGGATTTGATGATGTAGCTCAATGTCCCTACCCTGGGGCTCCTTCTCAGGCAGTCCCTTGAGAAGCCTCCTTTGCTTTATTTAAACAAAACTTAAGTCTCCACTAATTCTAAATCACCTATCTTAGAGCACTGACTCCAGAAAAATCTCTGTGTCCAATACAATGTGGGTGCAGAGAGAGAATTTCATCCTTACATTAAACAAGTATTTATTAAGCACCTACTACATGCCAGGTGGTGAATAGGGCAAAGTCCCTGCTGTCACAAGCTTGCATTCTAAGCAAGGGGACAGAAGGATGAAACCAGGGGCAGACACACCCTTGTAAGCACAAGCCCATGCTGGCATGGCCAGGCTTTACATGATGACCAGAGGAGAACCAAAAAGCAGTGACTAGCTCTAGTCCAGGTTTTGCAGAGTGGGCCCAGAATACCTCAATCGCCTTTTGTATAAGAGACCACAACTGCTTGAGGTCATTTGAGAATTCTGACTCCCTAAGTGAAGGCTGAAGAGACTAGTGAACTCCTTTCTGTGCCCTACACATGGGTGACCCACAAACCAATGGTTTGACTCACTCAGTAATGTTTTCAATTAATTGCCAATATTAAAAAATTGGAAGATGTCACATGAATTCATATTTCCAAAGCCTATCCTGAAGTCTGACCCTCTACATTGAACCTGCATCTCTACATGACAGAGCTCAGCTGTGGCTGGGCAGTGATTACCTCTTTTAGGCCCCCAGTTTGCCACAGTCCCCACTGCTCCCTTCTGTGTCACAGACACCCTATTTTAATTCTCATCTTTCCAACCTGGCCTCGGTGAGAATTTAATTTTTCTGCTCCTAGGCTAAATGACCAGAAACATGAGGTAGCTGGCTTGCATTAGCTAAGGGTCTAGCAGAAATGCTTCCAACAGGTTATAATTCAGTGTCTTAATTTGATTAATATCTTCGCAATAATCAGTCACTTAAAATATAGTTCTCTCTTCTGCACAGCAGCGATCAAATATACAATTGTTCAGTATCCCTTCCTTTCCACCTCAGCCTCTGAACGCTCTCTCCCACTCACTGGTAGCCCAAAGTCAGCAATCTAGATGAGTCCTTCTGCTCTCTCCTGTTCCCAGGAGAAGCACATCACTTATTCCATTTCTTCTTTTGCTTTGGCCACCAGGAGGCTAAGACTTAACACAGGAGAGCTACATAGCAGCTCAAGGCTTGGTTGCATCTCTACTGTTCCATCCCCTGATTGATTTTTGACCTGTATTTCTAATGAGTGAGTTTTACTACAGCAGCAATGGAATGCAGGAACATGGCAGAATAAGAGAAGCTGCTGGCAGTCCCTGCCCCAGAGCTGGGAAGCAGTTAGAGGCAGACACAGGCAAAATGTATGCAGTTGGCAAATGTGTGGCTAGGCAGCTGGGAAGCAAAGCACAGTAGGTGCAGAGGACAAAGCACGTGCAATATTATTCATCTAATGTACAGACATGGTGAGGTCCATGGGGCCTATGCCCCAGTGGGTGCTGGAAGACACGGGGGGGATCAAGCCAGGTTTCCACCTCCAGGAGTCCAGCGGAGGAAACACAGACTTGACAAAGAAAGTCTGTCACCACTACTGGGATGCAGCAGGCCATCAGATTTCAGCACAATTACTGTGGACGATGCTCTGTACTTGTTGTTGTCCCAGACCCAGGATGGGCATGGCTTCTTAAAGCCATGAAGGGCCACACAGCTGCACTAGGAGGGTAGCCTCAGTCACTGGGGGGCAGAGCCTCATCCTCCTGGTCTTCCCACAGGACGATTCTGTGTGTCTTCTCAGATGGGCCCAGAAGGTTGAGCCCTAAGTGCCCATAGTGGCAACCTGCTCCTTAACACATGCGTCACTTACTCTTCTCCCTTTCCCTGGCTCTCTTCCCTTGCTTCCTGGGATTTTGTCCAGAACAAACTACTTGCACTCAAGTCATTATTCCATGATCTGCTTTTTAAGGAGCCCAAGCGCAGACAGTGCCTTGGAGTGTACCTGAGACTAGGTTGTGAGCTAAAGGGTGAGGAGAATCTTCAGGGACCTGAAAACATTGGAACTGGGCCCGGCTTCAGTACACGGAGAGAGCCGCACAGGAGAGACACTTTCTGAGAGCATAGCACCAGCTGTAGAGAGAGGGTATGCGACTGCTGGAGGGAACAACATGCAATGAATGCGTGGGCTACATGAAGAACAGTATGAAATGGGATTAGAAGAATTGAATGGCGCTGCATCACCAATAGGTTTGAATACTTCACTGGGGAGTGCAAACTTCATTTTGTACATGTTGATGTGACATGTTTTGGGCAAGGCAGCTGTGGAGGTAAGAAGGGGTCCAATGAGGGTGAGGACAGAGGTTGTTGTCTGGGGAAGCTGGGCTGAGCTGGGCTGCCACCAGTGAAATGTGCTTTCTCCCCTTATGATGAGAGAATGCCGTGGAGGACTTGGTCTTGCATGTGGCAAGTTCCAGGAGAGGCCTCCCTGGAAGGCAGGCGTGGCTCCAGCTCACAGCTGAAGAACAGGACGGGACGTGGATGAATAGCTACTGTCCCCAGGCAGGGCAGGGGAGCCAACTGAAATTCCCAGGTGGGTGGATGATAGTTGAACAGGCCCCAGAGGGCATGTCCTGCCACCCTCCAGCCAGATGTCCAGTGGCATCTTAGTGGAATCCCACTAAGGTGGGAGCAGAGCTGCCCTCCTTGTCTGAAGGGTGGTTGAAGGTCCAGGAGGCCAGACTACACAACGCAATAGGTGGTTTAAGAGTTAAGTAACTAACAGAACCATAGAAGTAAATCAAGCATCTTCACCTGATTTGCCCACATTACATCAGATAACTATTTGATTCTTTTCTCTTCAGTTATAGTGACCACATCCGGGAGCAGCTTGAGTGAGTACGTGGCCACAATGGGGAGTAAGGATGGGAAGATAGCCTTGGGTCTGAGTCCAATCTCAGATTTTCTGACTCTACTCAGGATCCCCAACCCCTATCTACCTCCCAGGGAAGCTGTAGGATCCAAGGATTGGTGTTTCTGGAAGAACTGGAGATTAACTTTAGGAACAGTGGATTCCATCTTCCCATCATCCCAGTTCTGAGGGCTTTCTCTGCAGTAATATATTTCTCAGTTGTGGCCTTTTGTGAAGTGTCTTCTACAGGAAATAGGTTTCACAGATCGTTAATAGATGGTCTTTCATTTATTTATTTTTAAAGATTTTAGTTATTTATTTATTTGACAGAGAGAAACACAGCTAGAGAGGGAACACAAACAGGGGGAATGAGAGAGGGAGAAGCAGGCTTCCTGCCGAGCAGGGAGCCCGATGTGGGGCTCGATCCCAGGTCTCCGGGATCATGACCTGAGCCGAAGGCAGTCGCTTAACCAACTGAGCCACCCAGGCACCCGATGGTCTTTTAAAATAACGTTTCACATTTAGACAACTTTGGAAAATGATGTATTGAGCAAAATTAGATGGACTTCTTTACTACAGGTTATCAGAGCTTTCAATGTCCTCAGAATTAGCTATATAATTTGTGGGGCCCACGGCAAAATGAAAACACAGGGCTTCTGGTTCAAAAATTCAAAAGAATACAAGACAACCACAGAGATTCATAGCAAGCACAGGACCCTTCTGAATGGGAGCTGTGTGCAGATCTCTGCATAATGTGCTCAAATCAGTTTGGCTCTCTAAGAGTAGGAAAGAGGTCCAGACAAAGGGTACCACATGTCCTGAGGAATTCAACCTACAGTTACAGCACCACGGAGCACACATTGGGAAACCCCGCATCAAGCTGAATTCTCATCTTCTTCTCATCTCTAAACTTCAACTGGGGGTACGTTAGTAGTTTATGAGGAACCTACGGACAACCACACACACAAGGAGAAGATAACCCTACATCTGCTAGGTTGTTATTTTCTTAACTGTCAGCTCAGTCCAGTTTTTGTATTTTTGCCTTTTTTTTTTTTTTTTTTTTAGGTTGGGTCCACTAGTAATTTCTGCTTGTTTTTTACTTTATTCCACCCTTTTAAATAAAATCCAACATCCTAAACTACCCAAACAAATTTCCAGCAATAATAGCAGGCAATTTTCAATGAAAAATGAATATAACAAGAATAGTACACCTCGCCCAGGGATGGCGCATAATTTTGCACTTAGAATGCCAGCACTGTTAAAGCTCTGTCAGTTCTCTGCTTTATTCTGTTTCCCCAGGTGGCCCCATGACACTGCTTGGGGCCTGGCTTCTCTGATCTCCTCTCTTGGGTTATTTATGGCTGAGGAGAGCAGGAGTGGGGAATCAGGAGCCCAATGCTTAGCTCTATGAGTGGCTTAGAAGTCGGCTGAGAAGTGAGGAGGAGAGTGATTGTCTCCTTAAACCCCACTTTCTTCCAGAGCCAGTCATCTCTGCCGTTCTGACTCACCATCATCTCTGGACTCCCACTCTGGCAGCCCTCTGGCCTCAGAGGTAATTTTTTTACCTCACCCCTTTATCCCTCCTGCCTCCTCCCCTCCCCTGTGAGGATGTACTGGCTGAAGGCAGCTGCCTTTTCCTGCGGGGAATCATCAGCCAGCTCTGAGCAGGCTGAGAGTGGCTCTCAGCTAACCAGCTCCTGTAGCTGAGCCCACATCTCCCCAGACCCCCAGACATGCACCATCTCCAACTGAGCGCATATGACTGTACTTTCATTGAGGACCACCCACCTGCCAGGATTCCCTGGACAATTTTCGCACAAGGCTCACAGCTCTGGTCCTTGAGAAGCTCAACTTTGGTTTGGAGAAAGGGGCTGGTTCCCAATGAGCCAGACAACAAAGCAACTGTCATACAAATCTGCCCATATCACACCCCTGCTGGAGGTCCTCCAATGGACCCGTGCCATGCATTGTTGAAGTCATCAGCTCCTCAGGGTCCTTTCTAGGCCCTTCAGGATCTGGCTTATAGGCTTGCCATCGCCTTCTCCTTAATGCCAGTCTCACACATTCTGCTACACCAGTCCACACTCAATAGTTATTCCACACTCCAAGGCTTTTGTTCAGGCCACTCTGCCACCATGATGCTCTTCCCTTCACCACCTGCCTGGAGGAGGCTCTCTCATCCCTCCAGGCCCACCTCAAGCATCAACATCATCGAAGGGAAGCTTTTGATAATCTGCACCTCCAAGCCAGGTAAGACTGGCCACCTCCTGCCACCTGTGTACCTCCCCTGGCCCAGCAGAGGTTTCTAACATAGACTCAGTCAGCATCTCCTTGTCAGGAATCTGTCTCCCACCAGGCAGCAGGAAACCTGAGGGCAGGGCCCAACACACAGTAACCCCTCAGTAAATAACCACTCAGTGAATCTCTGAATCAGTAGCACAGACCCAAGCACCTGAAAAGCTCTAAGCCTTGGCCCCTATAGGCTGTAGCCTGTTCCTCAGGATGGGAGCAGTGACTTCAGTCCTCTTCATCTGCATGCCCTTGCCCTCTCAGTACTGTCCTCTTCTTCTCCCTCCCCTACTTTGTTTTCACAATAGGACTCACAGAGTCAACATCAGTGTGTGAGAAGGCAGAGAAGAAAAAAAGGAAATTACAATCTAAAGGGTGACAGCCCTGAAATGTTAAGTTTGAAAACTGCCTGGGGATTCAACTTCACATCCTAGGCAAAGTAAATGCAAATACGTATTCAAATTCAATGTAAATTCAATGGAGAATTTCCTCCCTCATTACTGGTGCCTGGTGAGACTGGCAGTACTCTGGTGTGGGGGCCTGACCTGCTCTTTTCAGCTCCCCTCCATGGTGCCCATCTCAGAGCTGAGCTCCAGACAGTAAGGGTTCTACAAGAACAGCTCCCAAGGAGATGTTCTAAGGGAAATCCTTCTGGAGACACTATGAAATCTTCTGAGGATGAATCCCATAAGCACAAGGAAGGAGATGGGCCCAGTATGAGCTCCAGGAGGGGAGCAGGAGTCTGGGAGACCAGAGAGGGGAAACTCATCACAGTGAGGGCTCAGTGTTCATTGCATGAAGGAGACCCTGTGGGGCTCCTCATTTCAGAGGCAAAAGCTCAAAAGGATGAGAAAGCCAGGCTGTCTCTGTTGGAGGTGAGGGAATGGAAACACAGAAAGTTCAGATTTACTTAGGGGGCTGATCCTGAGATCTCTGAGGACCTCAAAGGGACAGAAACACTTCTGAGGCTAGGAGAAGTAAATCTTCACCTTGACCATAATCATAGGAATAGATGACCTTACTCCAGGGGTCCTTCCTGTCTTGGAGGCCACATATTCCAGAACCACAGACTTTGTGTTTGGGCAGAGAGCCCAAGCTGAGAAGGAGACCATGAATGCCAGCAGCCTGGGAAGACATATTGTTCTTTTCTTGCTGACTCAGCATAGCAAGACCACTCAGCTGGACTCAAAATAGAGTCCAGCTACTAGCAAAATGGTTCTCAGTTAGAAGGCAAATGCATGGCTCATTTCTGCAGGCTCTGCTCAGTGGGTGGCTCAAAGCTAGTCTGTATCAGCACCTAAGATACAGGGTTATATCTTACTTGGGTTGAAAGAGAAGTAAGCATGAGAAGAAGCTTACTGAAAGATGTCCCTGGGACACCAGAGCCAGAGCCTGCAAGCTGGACCACAGTAGCCTTCCCTGACTAAGAATACCATCAAGAAGGAAAGAAGAAGCCTAGGTTCTAGCCAAAGCACCACAGCTGGAACAGCCTTCATCCAACATTCTTAACAGTGAGGCTAAACATGGTGGCCACCTACTGAGCACCAGCTACACACCAGACATTCTGTATATACTATATTAACCATTGCCACAGCCGTACAAATTATACATCATGATTATTCTCATTTCACAAACAAAGAAACCAAAGCTCAGAGTTGTTAAGGGTCCTGCCCCTGGTCACACAACAAAGGAAAGAGGAAACACAGACCTGCCCAAATATTGTTCTTGAAGGAATATGGGCAACCTCCCTGTCTTCCTCTCTCAGGGTTGTAGACAGACCTGTCTCGAGTGCAGTTTTAATGTCCTCTTTAGAAAGCCATAGGAAACAAAGTTTTCCCATACCAATGGTGGGAGGAAGGTTTCACTGTAACTGGGCCTGGTGGCCATGTCCTTAGGAGGCAAGTGTGAGGACTCATTAAAAGTCAGCATTACAGGGTAGCTGGGTGGCTCAGTCAGTTAAGTGGCTGCCTTCAGCTCAGGTCATGATTCCAGGGTCTTGGGATCAAGTCCCACATCAGGTTCCTTGCTTAACAGGGAGCCTGCTTCTCCCTCTCTCTCTGCCTACTGCTCCCCCTGCTTGTGCTCACTCTCTAGCTCTCTCTTTCAAATAAATAAATAAAATCTTTTTTTAAAAAGTCAACATTCCTGGCAAGTTACACGTATTGACCTGGCCATTTTCGTGTTCACGGAGTGAAGGGAAGAATGCACCTAACAATCTGGTGTATTGTCAGAGCACATTATCAACTGATCTTGACCCTCAAGTCCTTCCATAGAACACACCCACCTACAAGTACCAGTCTACTTCACAGTTTACCCTTTCTACCATCTATGTGTCCTCCCTTCATACCCCCTTCCTTGTGGCTACAAAGGTATTCTCAGAAGTCTACAGTGCTCCAGCAAATACAGGCTTCTGATAACAGAAGCTTTGCTGGCAAATCATCCTCCTTATGTTCATCTCACTTGATTTGAGAAGTCTCATTCCAGAGTAGACTCCATAGGAGGCTCATAGCCAAGCCTGGTCAGTCCAGGTGCTGTATTTCCCTGTCCAGGTCACTGGTTCAGGATAGACAGATGGCTTGAGTGAGCCACCAGAACTAATGGGCTTCAGTCCATAGATGTCTGGAACCATTAGAAAAGAAAGTGTATTTCCCCTAAGTGGTACAGAACGGTGCCACAGGGCATACCTGCCTAGAAATGAAAAAGGAAAGCAGAAGAGGAGAGAGTCCTAGTGACATTCTCTGAGTGCCATGATCTAGCTGTTTCCAAGCCACATATTCTGGGTTTTCCAGGTAACATGAACCAATACAACGTTCTAGCTTGAGCCAGTTCAAGTTTGCAAGCTGGCAAATGAAGACAAAGTATTTTGACTGATTCCCACTCCAGGCTTTTGCTTCTGCTCTCTTGGTTGTTCTAAATTTAACTTTCTAGGTTACATAAGTCCTGTTATTCCATTGGATATCTCCTAACCCCTCTCTGACCTGACCTGACCTGCTATATATAGGTCTGGATACTAGAAGTCTAGGAATCCTGTTCCTCAAGGCTGAGACCCAGAACTTGCTTTCCCCGACACTGGCCACAGCACCCATCCCAATGCTAGTCATAGCAGTGCTCAAAGTAGCTTGAATGTGTTCCCTCAAATTCTGCTGATCTCTCTCTCTCTCTCTTTCTCTCTCTCTCTCAACTAAAGTAGCATATGAAGGTCAGGAAATATGCACTCAGCTTTCAGGAAATGACATTCCCTCCAGGCTCACCTGATCTTGTCTTCATACCACATGTGTCCTCAGGAGATCCGCTGACAGCCAGACATATTACATAGGGCACCTAACTTCACCCTCTTTGTGAGCAGAATGAAATGGCAATGTCTGAAGACCCATGGAAGAACTCCATTGCAACACCCAAACATATGTACCGAAAATAATTCATCTTTCTCTATAATGAACCTTGGATTTTACCAGCTATTGACATTATCATTCTCTCTCTGTAGGAAGCACAGAGATAGTTGGGGAGGGAGAAAGGAGGGAAGGGAGAATGAGAGAAAATTAGAGAACGTATATGCCTGAAAATCCATCCACATTACATTCAAAGTTGCCAATCCATGGCAAATTATACCAGTTTCCATTACAAAAGAATAGAATTGATTTTATTTTAATAAAATACAGATACATTCCTTTTTGCATACATTCAAGTCAAAGAAAAATTTTAGGTAAATAACAGCAGTGGTGGTGGGCTGGTCATGACTAAGAGAGGAGCTTGGATCTTGAGAATATACAAACTAATGGACTACCTTATAAGGTGACCAGGAGTGACTTAACCACTCAGTTTCCTCATCTGTAAAGCAAAGTGAATAGCAAAGTGAATCTGCCCCACTTACTTCTGAACCAACACAATGACCTAGGCTCTGAGCAATAGAGATGCTAGCAGATGATTTCTAAGCCTTGGTCTTGGGCCATTGCCAGAAAAATTAGTCTCTCCCCATATAGAACTTTTACTGATGACGCTTGGTGGCCTATTTTGGATCTGTGGCAAAGGGCTGAAATTAACTAACTTCATCCAGTTTCTATTGCTTCTGAAATACCTTTAGTCTATAGCACTGTTTATGAAGGATGACAACAGTTCAAATGCCTACAGGGCTAGGTGGTACCACAAAAGACGGGGGATACCAGGGAGCAAACGATAGAGAGGGATGAAGACTGTGGCAAATCGCAGGCTGCGTGTCCATGTGTCATGAGGGAGAAGTGGTACCGGGTCCCAGTAGCAGGAGCCATGTAGGACCATTGACAGAAAGTCTTACTTTTTTTGTGATGTTGGTTTTTATGTATGATTTTTTTTTATGTCCTGTATTTTTTAAGTCAAAAATCAATTTCTAAAAGTCGTAAAACACTCTGTGAGAATCTCAGAACTGGGTTTCACTTACAGCCCACCAATCTTTGTCTATAATACTGCCTTCTTCTTGCTTTGATCATTTTTAAAAGTGTATATATAGGTCATACCGATTTGAAGTCCAAAATAGAAACAAATAACCCAATACACGCCCCTGATTCGAGCAGAGCAGAATGCTGTTCCAGTCTCCCTGCACCTGCAACGTTGCTGGCCCACATAGAGAAAGCAGTGGCATTCACCAAGTTCTAGTCCAGTGGCCACGGCTGGCTGTGAGGCCCCCACCACTGTGTTCCCTCAGGCAGCTCTGCTGGATCATCCAGCCCTTCCAGCAAAGGTTTGTAGAAATGAAGAAGAATACTGGAATATAGTTTACATGCTGTCACGAGATAAAATTGGACGTTTCTGTCATTTCTTGTTTTCCTTACACCATTGCTGCTGCCTGCCTTGTTCTGTGACCAGAAAGCCAGAACTGATGGGCCTCAATATGTCTCTGGGAACAAAAACTATTCCTTTCCAGACTACATGCATTGCTTGCCTCAAAGCCCCCCCATGCACACGCGCGCACGCGCGTACACACACACACACACACACATCAGTATACTCAGCCATGGCTGTTGCTGCCACCATCAAATACCGCTTCATGTTTATATTGTATACTTAAAATTTATGCCAAGAAGATAGAGCTTAAGTGTTCTTATCACATAATGGTAAATAAAAAGGTAGGAGGAAAATTTTGGAGGTTATGAATATACTTACAGCATAGATCATAGTGAAGGTCTCACAGATGTATACCTATCTCCAAACCCATTATTTATATATATTAAATATGTATAGTTGTTTTTGTCAGTCATACCTCAAAGTGGTTTAAAAAAAATCTCTTCTGTGAATGGGTCCTTTATTTTCCCCTGGAAGGGAAGAACACCCCTTTAGAACCTATCTGGGTGAAGGTTCAGATCCAAGGGTATGTTTGTCACCATGATAACCAGAGGGTTACATGGCACATTTCTGGATCTTTACTCTCTCTTCTAAGTGTTAGTAAGAGCAAGAAGTTATCTTGTGGGACAAAAGCAAGAACAGACCCTTGACACAAAGCCAAACACCTGAGCACAGAGCTGCAGAAGCTGGTGGCTCTGGGGGCAGGTTCCTGGAGACAGCATCACACCTGTGCCTCCACAGTGCCTGTGTCCAATGCACCCTGCACAGCCCAGAGCCCTAGCAGGCAGAGACTCACCCGACGTCAGAGAAATGACTGGTGCATGGAGATATTGCTGAGAGCACCATGCTCAGCTTACCTGTCTCTCTATAGATAATGATTTTAAAGTTATGTTTGAACAAAAGAAGGAATAAATTAAATAAGCTTCTATGAAATTAAATTATTTCATGAGATAAGATTTTTCAGCTGTCAGATCGGACGAAATCAGGACTTCTGCTGAGACACTGTGTTGGCGAGGGTATGGGACCCAGGTGTCCTCACTCACCGTCAGGGCCTGGAAAGTCCTGGGTGGTCTCAGGAGAGTGCCACAGTCCCAGGGCAGCCCACTCTTCTCCCAGGCACTGCACTGATCCACCCCTGTGTGACTTGCTCTGACCAATAAAATATAAAGTGTTATTTCTGAGCAGAAACTTTAAAACCAATGTGATTCAGCACATTTCCTTTTAGGGCCCCTCGGCTGTGCTGACCACAATTGCTCCTAATTGTGGCTGTGCTGTCCCCCTGTGCCCCAGTAAGAGGAAGAGAGTCCCCGGAGTCCATGGGAGACATGAAGCAGTTATGAGAAATGAGCCTTTGTGATTTTAAAACACAGAGATTTGAGTTGTTTCTACACAGCATGATCTAGCTTCTCTGGACTCACAAGAAGATCTGTTTGGCAGAATCTATCAGAATTTAAAATATAAATGACTTTGACTCTTCCATTTCACTTTTATGGCTATTACTCAATTTCTTTTACACAACTCCAGTTTTACACGTGTGCAAAGTGACATATGTGCACGGATATTTATGGCTGTTTATACAGGTTTATTCATTTGTTTATACAGCAAACATTGGAAACAACCTAAGAATGTGTCAATAGGATTCTTTAATATGCTTTCATGTTTAATAAATCATGGAATATCCATATTGAAGAAGAGTTGGCAGCCTTAAAAGGGAAGAAGTCAGATTTTTATGAATGATAAGAAACATTTCCCAAGATGTATTGCAAAATAGAGAAAAGGGAAGATGCAGAAGAGTGTGTGTAGTCTGCTGCTATTTGTGGAAAGAATGCTCAAATATTGCAAACAACATAGGATTTCACGTATATGTGAAATCTTAAAAAAAGAAAAAGAAAAAAGAAATGAACGAACACATAAACAACAACAAACACCTTGAACTGACTCATAAATACAAGAATAAACAGATGTGGCCAGAGGAGAGGAGAGTGGGGGGAGGGCAAGTGGGTGAAGGGGAGTGGGAGGTACAGGCGTCCAGTTGAGATGCATAAGTCATAAGGATAAAAGGCACAGCATAGGGAATATAGTCAAAGGCATTGTGATGGTGTTGTGTGGTGACAGATGGTAGCTCACTTGCCGTGAGCACAGCATAAGGTATAAATTCATTGAATCACTATGTTGTACACCTGATACTAATGTAACACTGTGTGTCAACTATACTTCAATAAAAAGTATACAAATGTGTTCTCAAGCATATCTCTGCCTGTATTGTTGTTTATACCTAGAATATATCCAGAAGCAGACATAGAGAAAAGCTCAGGTGGTGGGGTCTCTCCAAGGAGGGGTAACAGCAAGGCAGTGGTCGTGGGAATGAAACCTCTGCCCATAGCACACTGTAAACTTGTGAATGAATTTTTTGTTAGGCACAGGTAATACTTCCTCTTTAAATATATAGAACACTGGGCACATTCTCCAAAAACTAACAAAAGTGATTACCTGTAGAGGCAGAGTCTTCAGAGAGTACTAGAGATGGGAATAGAAGCAGGAGTTCTTTATGTGTACCTTTGAGAGAGTTTTACATTTTGAACTATAAGAATATATCACCTTTTTAAAATTTATTTAACTAAAAAAAATTAAAAAAAAAAAAACCACTCTTCCGTGTGAAAGTAGATTCATGTAGAAATCTTTAAGGGCCCAGTGCCACAGCCAGCCCTTCAGGAAATTCCCCAGCCTTTCCCCAGCTTTTAGCCAATGTTGAAGTACACCTCTTCCATGAGGCTTGCTTTATTTTCTCTAAAACATGAAGGATGAAGGGCTTCAGTGTATAAGGCCTCTTGGGTGCTGGGCCCTGGGCTGTGGTACTTTTCCACTAATCTCTAATCCTCATACTTACCCTGGTTGTGTGTGTGTGTGTGTGGTAGTGTAAAAGGTGTAAAAGGTGTTTTAACAGAGAAAGGGGGAAAGCAGTTGGTATCCTGAGTCTGAGGGAAAATATCTTTGCCGCCCAGAGAGTGGTGCCTGCAGAAAGGGCCTGGGGCATAACCAGGGTAACAAGGAGTCCTCCACAGAGCCAGAGGCGATGCTGGTCAAGGCACCAGGAGAGGACTACGCTGGGAGGCGGAATGAGCGCCTTTAAAGTAGAAGAGATTTCAGAAAATCAGTAGAGAGGGAGTTTTTTTGAGAGCTGGATAGAAATATAACTGGAGACTTTGAAAGTTTTTGGAAAATGGCAACAAAGGTTTCAGGTCCTCTTGGGCTGTGCTTCTTCAAAATGAGATCTTGTCTCAGCCTTGAGCTATCTGGGTCTTTGCATTACACTGGAACTTTGAGTCCTTTTTATAGATGAGGAATTGGAGACTCAGAATGGCTCAGAAACTTTCCCAAGGTCCCAAGCTTCTTTATAAAAGAAATGTAACTGTGTCCTAGTTCCTTATGACTCCAGGCACATATATTTGTACTCCCCACGCTAGGAGTGTCTCCATCTTTAGGTGAAATCTCTCAACCAAACTTCACAGCTGACCAGCACAGAATGGAGCTCCATTTTCCTTGTTGATGTGTCCAATTTCCATCTTACTATGCTTAATGACTGAATGGAAAGATGGCTGAAAGGAGAGAACAAAGGATGGATGGACAAATGGATTCATGAGTAGATGAAGTGACTTAAGTCTCCTTGTGATTTGAAAACAGTCTATGAGGTAAAAGGGCTTCAGGTTACATTCTTTATCAGATGCATGCACAAATTTTTAATTGAGTACTGACTGTAAACAGGGAGTAAAAAGAGATAGACATAGGGGGCTCCTGGGTGGCTCAGTTGGTTGAGCGACTGCCTTTGGCTCGGGTCATGATCCTGGAGACCCGGGATCGAGTCCCATATTGGGCTCCCTGCTCGCTGGGAGGCCTGCTTCTCCCTCTCTCACTCCCCCTGCTTGTGTTCCCTCTCTGGCTGTGTTTCTCTCTGTTAAATAAATAAAATCTTAAAAAAAAAAAAAGAGATAGACATATGTAATCTATCTCAGAGAGACAGGTTTAGTAGTGCAGGAAAGGCAAGAAGTTGAGTAACCATACTCCAAGCTGGAAAGTGAGAGGTTGTTTAGTAAACTTTCAGACCCTTTCATGTGGAGGTTCAGAGAAATTAAGGGAAGGGAAGAATAGGTTCTGGGGCAGAGAAGGTTAGTTTCTGGGTGGAAGCAACTATTTTCACTTGAATCTTAAAGAATGGATAGTATTGTGATCTAAGGGAAGGTCAGATGGTTGGAGGAAGGGGTGAAAATTTCAGACAGGGAGAACAGCATGAACAAACGCATGGCAGTAAAGATATTTAGGATAGACTTGGCCTTGCTGAGGTGAAGTCATCTTTGTGGATAGAGATACCAGAAGGTAAGACTGGATGGATAGATAATTAGGGGTGTGGAATTGAGACTCAGGATTTAAGATCCTGGTTAATGGGAAGGCATCAAAGATTTCAAAGTAGAGTAACTGAGCTGGTGCACACATGCAGAACAATTTGAAAGGGAGGCAGCATGAGCAGTGGTGAATCTTGACCCTGGAATCAGACACTTAGGCTGGAATGGCTCCTGCCCATCCCAGATGTGTGACTATTAGTTAGTCACTTAATCTTTTTGAGCCTCCATCTCCTTATCTTTAAGGTGGGAACAATGCCCATCTCATAGGGTCATGAGGATTAAATGCAGTATACACTATTTAGCTCAGTCCCAGGCATATAGTAAATATTAGATAAATGTCAGCAGTCTGTTACCATCATCCCATCACCAGCACCAGCGACACTACCACCACCAACACCAGGACCAGCACCATCTCCCCCATCAGCCCCAGCACCACCTCCACAACCAACACCACCAGCACCACCTCCACCACCACCAGCAGCAGCACCACCTCCATCACCAACACCAGCACCACCTCCACCACCAGCACCAGCACCACCTCCACAACCAGCACCAGCACCACCTCCACAACCAGCATCAGCACCACCTCCACCACCACCACCAGCACCACCTCCACAACCAGTACCACTGCCATCTCCACCACCAACACCAACACCAGCACCACCTCCATCACCAACATCAGTGCCACCTCCACCAGCAGCACCAGCAATACCTCCACCACCATAAACATAGCCACTTATTCCAAACACATACTGTGCTGAATGTCTTCTGTTTGCCCCTCAGACTCACTCCCCACCCTTTCCTTCTTGCTCTGACAAAGCCAATCTGCAGGGATATTAATAAGCTGCCTTGCCCTGTCCTCTGATGGTTCCACTGAGCAGTCCATTCAGGAGAGTGGAGGGAGGAGGGAAAGACCAGGTATCATTCTTTAGCCTTCTCCCTGCCTGTCACCATTGGCTGGCTGCATCCTTGGATGTGTCTCAGCTCCTTCCAGGTGCCCTCTCCACACCATCTTCCCTGCCTCATTTCCGGATATGGTGACCTTCCCAGACACAGGCTCCTTCACTATCCCTTTTGTTATCTTTATATCCTGCTGACACTTTATACCCTGATGACACATCACAATATCTTCCAATTGCTCTGATTTGAATGTTCTCTCTGTATTGGTAGATAGAACCCCTATGTTTCGGTCTCAGTGATGGACCCAAGGATACAAAGGTAAGAAAGAAATTAACAGCTACTTCATCTCCTTCAAGCTTTCCTTATCTTATGGGAGAAACAGAAATGCAACCAAAAACTACAACACAAGTTCCCAGATGCCACAATAGAAGTTGGTACTGTGCGTTGTAACAACATGGAAGGAACAGCGGGGGTGAGTTTGAGGGAGAGTCATCAAGACAGGAAGTGACACTCTGAGTCTTGGAGAGAGAATACAAATTCCCTAGGAGGACAAAGTGGGAAAAATGTCCCCCAGAAAACATATCTTTTTTTAAATGCACAAGAATACCAGGGTTTACAAAAGAAAGGTAAGTTGCTCAGAGCCTGCGCCCATTTTGGATATGAGAGTTACAGGAAACAAGACTAAAGTAATTTAGGAATTTACCAGTATTGAGTTGCCTGCTCACTTCTTTTATTTTGTAAATCAAAGACGTTTTTGTTATGTTGCCATCTATTATCACTCACTACCAGGATAAAATCTTGGAATAAAGGAAAGTCTTTTGCATCAAATAAATTTAGTTTTATATATGTAAACACTACCTGTCCTCATTTTTCTCATTTTGCTGTGGTCACAGATCAGTGGATCCTTGCGCTGACATTTGGAAACCACTGCTTTCATCTGATCTTATTCTACACATGAAGAAACCATGTCTTAAAAAGATAAATAAAATTTTAAAAAGTGATCATTCCTTTTAGGTATTTATTATTAGGTAGGTA
Organism: Spilogale gracilis; assembly: GCA_004023965.1. NCBI lineage: Eukaryota > Metazoa > Chordata > Mammalia > Carnivora > Mephitidae > Spilogale > Spilogale gracilis. Next base: position 88,958 of record PITA01006597.1, read on the forward strand.
TTCATGTGACTGTTCCCCACAACCAGGTCCCTGAGCAGCCCCAGGTCCTGTCAGGCACTGGGGCTCAGCCACCACTTGATCCTAATACCATGGAAAAAACACTAAATTTCAGAGATTATTTTCTCTGTAAGTCATTTGATAATATTTTCTGCTTCTAATGACTGTTATGACAAGCAGCAAATTGCTAATTGCAGCCATCTAAGAATAGACATATTTGCAGGATTAATGACCAAAAAAAGTTAGATTTAAGTAATAATAGCAGTTGGCAGACATTTATGCATTTATATGTGGTTGTATTTGTTTCTAAGGAGAAAAGAAGAGGCAAAGGACTGCTGAGGTGGAGAAGGTCTGAGTATATCAGTTTCTTTCTCATTTGTTAAATTAGATGTGATATGAATCCTTTCATCTACCTAGATAATACAGGGGTGTAGGGGGCCAAGGCTAAATCAAATATCCACCATTGAGTTATATTTTACATGCAGGCAGGTGCTAAAGTCATCATAGGAGGTGAAAATTGCTGTAAAAATGACTTCTGAAAACTTCCAATAGATGTTGAAATAAATTCTGTTCTTTGGTAAAACACCAGAATTGTTAGTTTGTGTTTAGAAGTCACTTTATATTAAAAAAATAGAAAGATTCAAATGCAGCGGTCACTCAGCTCAATGAAAAGTTCAAGCTGAGAGAGGCAGAAGCAGAACTACACTGATGGAAGGAATGGTGAGTTTCCATGCTTACACTGAGGCCTGCCCACACCAAGTGGGGTCGCTCTGTATATTTATGCTCCTGTGCGCTTCTCCATCCCTCCCCCTTCCCCAAGTGAGTTAAGTGACCATCTGCAGCAACACTATTTATTTGCCCAATGCCAAAGAAGAGGGAATTTTCTTTCCTCTTCTTCTTCAGAGAGAACTGCTTTGATGGGGAGGCAAAGTAATGAGATTTGGAGCCATAAAGACCCTTTATCTTCTTGCTTTCCCAAGGAGGAGGCCTCAACTAAGAGTGGCCTCAGGTCAAGAGAAGTCCAGTGCTGGGCCTGCAGGGCAATAGATTGCCTCATCACCAACCCAGGTCAATCATAGGTGCAGCACCTGGGAGAAAAAAAATCTAACCTGCTTTGTTTTTGAAAACTAAAATCTGTATTGTGGCTGCATGTTTGAAAGTCACCACAAAACTTGCATTTTATTTTTTTCTTGAAATAAATTCATCTTTGAAGATTTGACCGGTAGGGCAGGAGGACACTTCTTTAAGAGCCAGAAAACTTAGGTTCAAGCCCAGATGTGCTCAATGCCCACACTATAGCCTTGGCTAAGCCTGCCTTACTTGGGGCCACAGTATTTTGCTTTTTCTTATCCTACCCAGTTCCAACCATTGTGAACTTTTCTGGAAGGTTCTCATTAATGAGTAGAAGCTTAATTCCAGGCCCTGACTTTTCCCTAGAGTATGGCGTGAGCATTAAGAATGCTTACACTAAATGCACATAGAGATAAGAGGATAAACATCATGACCACATGGGGAAGACTTCGGAAACCCAAAGGTCAGCAAAGGGACCAGAGATTAAGTCACTATAAAATTTTCTAAAAGTAAGGCTTGCATATGTAGTGGTTTTACCTGTTTCACAAATAAGACTATGTGGAAAATTACACATTCATTCTCCCTTTCTGTAGATGCTGCACGGACAAAGCCCATGACTTGGAGAACAGCCCTTGGGACAATGCCCATCCTCCAAGAAGCCTTTTTTCCCTCGTTCAGCCTGGTCTTGGTTTTTTGCAAAAATTCCTGGACTATTTATATCCAAGCTTGCATGAGCCAGCTCTCATGACTAAGTCTCCCTTCTCAGTGTGAACGTGTTTCACAGGTGCCCACAAAGTCCCAGGCCTTGAGTTAAGGACTAAAAAGACAAAAACAAAAAGGTGCATCCTGCTCATTCTACACTCACTGACTTATTCACTGTGCCTCTGATATCCCAGGCAGACCCCTCCTTGAGGTTTTGACAAATCTGTCCAAAACTCTCCTCCTAGAGACATCTGCCTGGCTCCAACCTCAACACTTTCAAGTCTTTTTCAAGTTTTTTTTTTCCTCTAGTAAGGTCATCAAACCTTACGAAATTTTAACTTGCTCTAGTCACATATCTTGCTCTATAGCTCAGTACTAACTTTGAAAAATTACAGCACATACTTCCAGTGTAGCCTGGCAGTCATGGAAGAAAGCAAAACAGAACTAAAGCTCTCTCATCTCTTCCAAAAAGTTGTCGTTTGGTCATTCTGAGGGTTCCCTAAAAGACTCTACTTGGAAGGTTGTCTGTATAAGACCTGACTTGAAACTTTTCTAGTGTACAAATCCTTCTCCCCAGGGGTATTTGTTGAAAACAATTTAGAGGTAAGTGTTTTAACTTATCAGATGCTGTGATGGTGGATTAAATTTAGGGTAAACAACAAACTAACCAAAAAACTTAAAAAGCAAGCTCACAGGAACTTTGAAAAGTTCTGACATATTTATGGAAACTAGAGAGCCACATATATATCCAGGGATGTACACATGCTCAGAAAGAAATTGAAAGGGCTCGAAGCTCTCACTTCTGGTTGGCCTTGAGGCTCTGCACAAGCAGGAAGTGAAGATTAAGGCAAAGTTGTCAACTACCTGGCTGAGTATTCAAGGCATGCTCTAACATATATGGTCCTCAACACAGACAGAGAGGCTTATTGGTTCCAGATATTTAAGGAAATTTCTGTTTAATAATTAGCTGACCACTAAACTGAGTAGAAATTTCAGTTGCCTCACACAACTAACAATACAGATTTTTATAAAATTCATTCTGAAAAGTCACTAAACAAACAACTTGAACAATCAACAACAACAAAAAAAAAACATGGGGAATGAAGGAATCTGATTGACAGAGTAGCCTTATTAAATTATTTGCAATGCCAAGGGTTTTTTTGTTTTGTTTTATTTTTTATTTTTTTGAAGACTTTATTTCTTTATTTGACAGAGATAGAAAACCACAAATAGGCAGAGTGGCAGGCAGAGAGAGAGGAGGAAGCAGGCTCCCTGCTGAGCAGAGAGCCCAATGCAGGCCTCGATCCCAGGACCCTGAGATCATGACATGAGCCGAAGGCAGAGGCTTAACTCTCTGAGCCACCCAGGCACCCGCAATGCCAAGTTTTTAACAACAACAACAAAAATTAAAAGACATGAAAAGAAACAAGAAACTTGGCCCATAATTAGGAGAAATGTAATAGAAATTGTCCCTGATGAAACCTAGACTCACTGTCAAACTCAATGTCAATTGAACTTAAATCAGCATTTAAAATATTTTCAAGAGGGAAAGGAAACCATGTCTAAATAATTAAATGAAAACATGAGAATGATGGCTCACCAAATATTACATATCAATAAAGAGAAAGAAATCATAAAATAATAAACCAAACACAAATTTTAAGAACACAATAACTGAAATGAGAAACAGCAAATTTGAGCAGACAGAAGAAAGAACTAGCAAACTTGAAAGTAGATCAATGAAGATTATCCAGTCTGAGGAATGGAAGGAAAAAAAATGTATATATATATATGTATATATGTATATATATACATATATACATATATATATATACACATGCACAGAGAGAGAGAGAGAGAGAGAGAGAGAAAGAGAGAGACTGTGGAGTACTATCAAGAGTGCCAACATATGCATAAAGGGAGTCCCAGAAGGAGAAGAGAAAGAATGGGACAAAATAAATATATGGAGACATTACAACTAAAACTTCCTAAATTTAATAAAAAATATTAACCCAAGAAGCTCAACAAATCCAAGTAAGATAAACTTAAATAGATCCACACACAATGTCATAAAACTGCCAAAAGACAGACAAAAAGAGATTCTTGACAGTGGCAAGAGACAATGACTCATGACATACAAAGGATTCTCAATAAGATTAACTGCTGATCTCATACAAAACCATGGAGGTCAGAAGGCAGAGGGATGACATATTCAGAGTGCTGAAAGAAAGACTGCCATCCAAGAAGTTTCTAGTAAGGCACAAGCTACTAAAACTGACTCAAAAGGGAATAAAAAACCCAAGTAGACCTCTAAGAAGCAAAGAGATTAAATTAACACCAATTTAACTAACACCACACCTTCAAAATCTCTTCCAAAAACAAAAGAGGAAGAAACACTTTCTAATTTATTCTCTGAGGCCAGTATTACTCTGATTCCAAAACCAGGCAAAGATATCACAAGAAAAGAAAAGAAAACTACAGAAAAATATTCCTTATGAATAAAGATACAAAGTCCTCAACAAATACCAGTGGAAAAAATCCAATAGCACAAAGATTGTGAGCTAAATTGTGACATAGAAATTCCTACCACTCATTTTTCTCCCCAAGCAACATCAATTTAAACAACAATATATGCATAAAAATACTTTCATAGGAGCCAAAGATTGTAGGTGAGGGATTTCAGGACTGGAGTAAAGCACAGAAATAAGAAAAGGCACATTGAGGAGGGTAGGAAAAAAGCTTTGCAAACAGATATTCCACCCAATGGCAACAGACTACCACTTTCCTCAAGTGCATAAGGAATATTCTTCAGGAAAGATCACATGTTAAATCAGAAAACAAGCCTTAAAAAATGTAAGAAGATTTAAATCATACCAATTGTCTTTTCAACTAAAATGGTAAGAAACTAGAAATCAATAACAGGAGAAAAACCTGAAAATTCATAAATGTGTGGAAATTAAATAACACACTTCTGAACAAGTAATGGGTCAAAGAGGAAAGCAAAAGGAAAATCAAAAACTCTCTTGAAAAAATGTAAAGACAAAATACCAAAACTTATGGGATGCAGTAAAAGTTGTAGGAGGCAAGTTTATAGCAATAAATACCATAAAAAATTAAGAAAGAAGAAAGATCACAAGTAAACTACTTAACTATATTCCTCAAGAAACTAGAAAAAGGAGTAAAGTAAGCCCAAGTCTGCAGAAGGAAGAAAATAGCAAAGATCAAAACAGAAATAAATGAGATGGAGACCAGAAAAACAATAGAAAATATCAATGAAATAAGAGATCACTATTTGAAAAGATAAACAAGACTGAAACCTTAAACTATATTAAAGGAAAAAAACAGACAAGATTCAAATAAATAAAATCAGAAATGAAAAAAGAGACATTACAACTGACACAACAGAAATACAAAGGATCACAAGAGACCACTATGCCAAAAATTGAATAACCTAGAAGAAATAGATAATTTCTTAGACAGTGTCTTCAATAAATAGTGTTGGGAAAATTAGACAGCAACATGCAGAAGAGTGAAACTTGACCATATCTTACACCATACATACACAAAGATAAACTCAAAATGGATGAAAGACCCAAATATGAGATAGGAATCCATCAAAATCTTAAAGGAAAACACAGGTAGCAACAACCTCTTTCATCTCAGCTGCAGCAACTTCTTGCTAGACATGTCTCCAAAGGCAAGGGAAACAAAAAAGCAACAATGAACTTTGGGATTTTATCAAAATAAAAACTTTTGTGTAGCAAAGGAAACATTCAACAAAATCAAAAGTCAACCGAAAGAATGTCCAAAGCTAGTGTCCATTATCTATTTTGAAAATATCATGAACCCCAATGTCGCAGAAGGGGGTAATCAGGTGATGGGTATTAAGGAGGGCACATGCAATGATAAGCATTGGGTGTTATATGCAACTAATGAATCTTTGAACACTGCATCAAATACTAATGATGTACTACATGCTGGCTAATCGAACATAATAATAAAAAAATAAAATAAATTATCAAATCCAACACCCCCCCATAAAATAATCCAGTCAAGAAATAGGCAGAAGACATGAACAGACATTTCTTCAAAGAAGATATACAAATGACCAACAGACCCATGAAAAAATAAATATTCAACATCACTCAGCATCATGGAAATACAAATCAAAACCACAATGAGATACCACCTCGCAGGGGTCAGAACAGCTAAAATGAACAACCCAGGAAACAACAGATGGTGGTGAGGATGCAGAGAAAGAGGAACCCTCTTATGCTGATGGTGGGAATGCAAACTGGTATAGACACTCTGGTAAACAGTATGGAGGTTCCTCAAAAAGTTAAAAATATAGCTACCCTATGACCCAGCAATTGCACTACTAGGTATTTATCCAAAGGATATAAACATAGTGATTTGAAGGAGCACATGCACCTCAGTGTTTATAGCAGTGATGTCTACAATAACGAAAAATGGATGTCCATCAACACACACACACACACACACACACACACACACACACACACACTGAATTACACAACCATCCAAAAGAATGAAATCTTATCATTTGCAACCATGTGGGTGAACTAGAGGGTATTATGCTAAGTGAAATAAGTCAGTCAGAGAGACAAATACCTGATCTCACCCATATGTGGAATTTAAGAAACAAAACAGATGAACATAGAAGAAGGGAGGGAAAAATAAGGTAAGACGAAATCAGAGAGGGAGACAAACATCAAGAGACTTAACTATAGGAAACAAACTGAGGGTTGCTGGAGGGGAGGCGGGTAAGCAGATGGGGTAACTGGGTAATGGACATTAAGGAGGGCATTTGATGTAATGAGCACTGGGTGTTATATGCAACTGTGATGAATCACTCAGTTCTACCTCTGAGAGAAATAATAATACATGATGTGTTAATTAATTGATTTTAAAATAAAATAAATAAATGAATTCTTAGAAAAATACTACTTACCAAGATTGAATAATAAAGAAATAGAAAATATAAACAGACTGATAATAAGTAAGGAGATTGATTAAGTAATCAAAAGCTTCCAAGCACAGAAGAGCTCAGGACCAGATGGTTTCACCAGTGAGTTCTACCAAACATTTAAAGAATTAACACCAATCCTTCTCAAATTCTTTCAAAAATTGAGGAAGTGGGAACACTCCCAATTCATTTTAAAAGGCCAGCATTACCCTGATACCAAAATCAGATAAGAACACTGAAAGAAAAAAAATTTACAGGCCAATATCCTTGATGAATAATTGCAATCTAGATGCAAAAATTCACAACAGAATATTAGCATATTAAATTGTATAGTACATTAAAAGAATAATACACCATGATCAAGTGGGATGTATCCCTAGGATATAAGGATAGTTCAATATATGCAAATCAATACATGTGATGCATCACATTAACAGAATGAAGAATAAAATTCATGTGATCATCTCAATAGATGTATTAAAAGCATTTGACAAAATTCAACATTCTATCATGATAAAAATACTTAAAAAAAGATTTTTTTATATTTGTCAGAGAGACAGGGAGAGAGCCCAAACGGGGAGAATAGTAGACAAAGGGAGAAGCAGGGTCCTCACTGAGCAAGGAGGCTAATGTGGGACTTAATTCCAGGACCTTGGGATCATGACCTGAACTGAACGGAGATACTTTACCAACTGAGCCATCCAGGCATCCCATGATAAAAATTATTTTAAAATTAGGTATAGAAGGAATGTACCCGATCATAATAAAGGCCATATATGAAAAATCCACAGCTAACATCTTACTCAATTGTGAAAGGATGAAAACTTCTTACAATCTTAGTAAGAACAAGGCAGGGTGTCTATTCTCACCCCTCTTATTCAACATAGAATTGGAAATCCTAGTCAGAGCAATTAAGAGGAATAAAAAATCTATATAGAGAGAGGGAAAAGCTCTTATATACAGAAAACCCTAAAGATTCCATTAAAAAAAAAAAACTGTTGAGCTAATCAACAAAGTCTGTAAAGTTGTAGGATACAAAATCAACATGCAAATTTTAGTTACATTTCTATATATCAACAATGAATCACCTGAAAAAGAAAAAAAAATCAATCTCATTTACGGTAACATCAAAATAATAAAATACTTAACCAAGGAGATGAAAAATATGTACACTGAAAATTACAAGACATTGCTAAAAGAAATTGAAGAAATAAATAAACGGAAAGATATCCTGTTCATGAATTGAAAGAATTTATACTGTTAAGGTGTCCATGCTACCCAAAACCATCTATAGATTCAGTGTGCTCCCTATCAAAATTCCACTCGCTTTTTTTCATGAAAAGAGAATAAGCAACCCTAAAATTTGTATGCAACCATAAAAGAACCCAAATAACAAAGCAATCATGAGAACGAAGAAAAAAGTGGAAGACTTCACAATTCCTGATTTCAAACTATTTTTCAGAGCAGTAGAAGTCAGAACAGTATTGTAGTGGCATAAAAACAGACACATAGACCAATGTACCAGAATTGTGAGCCCCCAAATAAGTCCTTGCATATACAGTCAGGTAATATTTGACAAAGGAGCTCAGAATACTCAATGTGGAAAGATAGTCTCTTAAATGTTTTTTAGGAAAACTAAATATTCACATACAAAAGAATGAAATTGGGCCCTTATTTTAATTCACTCACAAAAATTAACATGAGGGGCACTTGGGTGGCTCAGTCAGTAAAGTGACTGCCTTCAGCTCACATTATGATCCCAGCTGGAAGGTGCTACTCAGCTACTCAGGTGGGATACTGCTTTTCCTTCTCCCTCTGCCACTCCCCCTACTTGCACTCTCTGGCTCTATATCTGTGTCAAATACATACATACATTCATACATACATACACATACAATCTTTTAAAAAAATAACTTGAAATGGATTAAAGATTTAAATGTAAGGTCTGTAACCATAAAACCTTTGGAAGAAAGCAAGAAAAACCTCTTTGAATGTTCTTGGTGATGGTTTTGTTGCTGTTTTTTGATACGCCACTAAAAACACTAGAAACAAAACATTAACAAGTTAGACTACATCAAACTAAAAGCACATACAAGAAACAATAAAATGGTAAGGTAATATATGAAATAGGAGAAGGTAGTTGCAAATCATTCATATACCTTGAGTGTTATTTTGCCAAAAATATGTGGAATTCACACAACTAAAGAGGAAAAAACAAATAATTGAGTTCAAACAGATGGGGGAACTGTACAGATCTTCTTTCTCCAAAGAAAGATATATAAATGACCATCAGGTACATGAAAAGATGCTCAATATCACTAATAATCATGAAAAAACAAATGAAAATCTCAATGTGAAAACCTCACACATCACACTTGTTAGAATGACTATAATTAAAAAGGCAAGAGATAAGAGTTGGCAAAGACAGGGAGAAAAGGGAGCCCCTTGACACTGTTGTTAGGACTGTAAATTGGTGCAGCCATTATGGAAAACATTGTGAAGTTCCCTTTAAAAATTAAAAATAGAACTGCCACATGATTCAGTAATCCCCTTTTGGGTATATATCCAAAGGGAACAAAATCACTTTCAAAAAGAGAGCTGTACTTCACGTTCACTGTAGCATTATTTACAGTAGCCCAAGTGTCCACTGATTGATGAATGGATAAAGACATTGGGAGATATATATACAATGAAATATTATTCAGGCAAAAAATAGTGGAAAAAGTCTTGCCACTTGTGACAACATGGATGGTCTTTGAGGGCATTCTGCTAAGTGAAGTTAAGCTAGACAGAGAAAGACAAACATTGTATGATTTCACTTATATGTGGAATCTGAAAAAACTGAACTCATAGAAACAGTAGAATGGTGGGCTGGAGGAAAGTGAAGGAAATGGGGAGATGTTGGTCAAAGGGTATACATTTCAAGTTTTAAAATGAATAATTTCT
>PITA01006598.1:0-98671 GCA_004023965.1 Spilogale gracilis
CATATCCACTCACACACTCAACGTCTCTTGTTCACCATGAATTACCTTTTAACAGAGCAACAAGGAAAACCCAGCCAAGCACGAACTCCATAGTGACTTGTCTGTGTCCTGTCCTGATGACTGATTGGGACACGTGCGAATCCTGGGGCTGGGCCTCCTCTCCCAGCTGCAGGGTCAGGGTTGGGCTGTTTTAATCAGCACAGGGAGGGCCCTATTTGCATGTCCTCTGACTATATATTCAGCTTGGGATCTTTGTGGACATAGAAGGCAATGACCAGAACGGACCTGACTGCCTTTGTTCTGGTCGTATTGAGCACTTTTGAAAAAATATGATTTTTCAGTGTGTAACTTCCCAGAGTATAACCTTAGCCTGCATGTGCTGCTTTCTTTTTACATATTCACACAGGTCTTGTGGGATAGGTGTCATATTATCTCATGATGAAATGTAAACCTCGACCCAGAATTCAGAAGGTTTTGTGAGGTGTCCAAGATCACACACAGGGTGAGAGTGAGCCCAGGATCTGGCCCTGTGCTCATCCCCACAGGACACACTGTCCCCTGAACCACCTGGAGGACAGAGTGGGCAGGCTCCTGAGGAATGTGGAAATCTTCCTGTAATGGGGGCAGAATGATTTTACCTGCTCTAGAGTTTCCCTGAAATATAGAGACAAGCAGGGTTCATGCAGGTGTAGTTTCTAACACTTCAATATCTATATGTTCCTCCTGAGTCATCTCTGTGATTATTTGTAATAATTTTGATGAGTGTGCTTCATGCGGAATGAACTGGCCGTGTGCAGAGTGTGTCATAGGATAAATATTGGTGTCAGAATCAACATTATCCAGAGTGAGCAGGTCAGTTCTCCAGAAAAACTTCCTGTATTTTCTCTGGGATTCCTCCTTTCTCTTTCCTTCTGCACTCTGTCCCCATGTAACTATGCATTTTTCTCATGTTCCTTAGACTAGTTTTAATTTTGAAGAAATCTTATTGTATGCCATTTTATTTGTTGGCCCTTTTTTTCCCTCTGCATCAATACTTGAAAACTCAATTATGTTGCTGTCTGTAGCAAGAAACATTTATTTAATGTTTGACAGTTTTCCAAAAGGGTGAACATAACATTATTTTATTTTTTAAATGGTTGGTTGGGATAGGGATTCTTTCCAGTTTCTGATATGTAGGGAGTTGCTTCTCACTGTGCTGATGCAGATGTGGAGCTCAGAGAATGTGTTCTTTGTGTGCTTTCCTCAACAGCTGACCTGAAGAGGATTAAGAGGAACAAATTTGCATCAAATAGGAGTTTCTATTTCCTGTTGTTTTTGTAAATTACGTAGACGTCTTTGAAACGTCAACTTCAAACGTAAGAATATAATAAAAGTACAGTTAGAACTAGGACTTCCCCTGGGAAGACATCCCATCCTGGACTCCTGTTCATTGGGAGGGTTTTGATTACTGCTTCAAACTCCTTGCTGGTTATCAGTCTGTTCAGGTTTTCTATTGCTTCCTGTTTCAGTTTTGGTGGTTTACAAGTGTGCAGAAATGCTTCCATTTCTTCCAAATAGTCCGAAGCCTTTATGTGGTTGCTCATAATAAATTCATAAAATTGTGATCACTTAGTATTGGTTGTCATCGCTGCCATTTCATTCATGATTTTATTAAATTGTTTCCTTTCTCTTCTTTTGAATATGTCTGGCAAGGAGATTTTCATTCTTACTATTTTTTTATTTATTCATCAATTTTTAAAAATAATAATATTTTATTTTTTCTGTTTTCTAATATTCTTTGTTTATGTTCCACACCCAGTGCTCCAGGGTGACGTGGTCCCCGCCAGCAGAGATGACCCGACAACACCAGTGAGATCAGGAAGTTTTTTTATTCGCTGGAGCGCGTTGCTTATATACATTATGATAGCCAATCAGAGGACGGGGCATGTATTCAACAGCCAACTCGCTGTCTGATCACGTGGGGTGTTTACCGCAGGTCATGCAAGCATTGGTGGCATTCACTGATCATGTCTGGAGCATGGACCTGTGCGTCATCGGAGCACACGGTCACGCGCTCCCTGGGTTGGGTGTTCCGGGAATTGTTTGCGCTGATGTGATCATGTGCTCGGCATCATCTTTGGGGTGTGCCCCCAACAGCTCCCCCTTTTTTATTTATTTGTATGGACAGGGGACCGTGCCTGTCTTAGGCCGGGATGATCAACTCGCGTCCTTACCCGTCATTGAAGACTGCAGAGCGTGCTGCAGCTCCTGTCTTAGGTTGGCACGCGGTCATCATCCTCGTTGCCCGTCATTGACTACCGGTCCAGCACGCTAAGCCATACCTGGGGTGAGCCTCCATGCTCTATAGCGAGCAACGCCTGATGCACGGCCTCTCGGTCCCTAGACATTGTGCGTTGGAGGGCCCGTATCCAATGCACCGCCAGGACGAGGGTGAAAAGCACAATACAGCCAAGCACTATGGTCCCAAACCAGGACTTTCCAAAGGACACCATTGCCTGCATGGTTTGCAGAAACTGGGACGCAGCAAGGGGATTGACTCTTGCGCCATTCTCCAGACGGAGGGAAGTTGTCAGATTGTGGAATTCCGTGGTCCAGGTACCGTTGAGCATCTGGGACAGCTGCCGGGAGAGGTTCGCTGCTCAAGAGAGATTAGAATACAAGTTAGAGGTTATACATAAACCTGTTAGGGATTGGATACAGCTGGAGGAGGCCATTTGTCATCCACAGTAGGTGTCGGCAGCTCATCATCTTCAACCGTAGCTGGTTCCATGGTGGGCTGTACTTGTTGTGTTAGGCGTTCTGGCACCCAAACCGGAGCTGGCTGATCCTGAGGAAAAACACAGACAAAACCACGGACCCATCGTAGGACCGGGTCGGGACCCTTCCAGAGTCCTGTTAGGATATCCTTCCATGTCACCCAATCATTCAGATTGGCTTCCTGGCAAGAGTGGCGGTCTGCAGCTGATCGCTCAGTTGAATCCAAAGTCAAAAAATTTAGGGTGAAAAGAGCTATGTTAAGTTTATCTTTGGGAGATCTAAAGGAGACCCCTATTCCCTCTTTTTGTTTTATTAATTGATTTTTTAAGGTGAGATGGGCGCATTCCATGACCCCTTGCCCTTGAGGATTATAACGTATACCCGTGACCAGGTGTATGTGAAAGGTATCAGCAAATGTTTTGAAGTTGTGTGAAGTGTAGGTTGGCTCATTGTCAGTTTTTATTTGCTTTGGGATACCCCAAGAGGCAAAGTTCATAAGGCAGTGTTGTATAACACCTCGGACCTTTTCACCCGCATGTATGGAGGCCATGATGACTCTGGAGCACGTATCAACGGAGACGTGCACGCATTTCAGATTACCAAATTTAGGGATGTGGGTAACGTCCATTGGCCAAATGTGGTTAGGTAGGATTTTGCGAGGGTTTACTTCGAATGAGGGTGCAGGGATGAGAGGGGCACAGTGTTGGCAAGATTTGACGGGCGAGAACCTTTGGAATCTGAAATTTCCTTTGAAGAGTGGTAGAGTTAACATGAAAATTCTCATGGAAAAGTTTGGCCTGTTCCTCATTGGAAAAGATAGAGGATGTCTTTGTGAGGAGATCTGCTGATTCGTTTCCCTCGGATAAGGGTCCTGGAAGGCGCGTGTGGGACCTAAGATGTCCTGCATAGAAGGGTTGAGTTTGCTGTAGAATTAGGGTTTGGAGTGATTTGAAATAGGGAGCCACGGTTGAAGTGGAGGCAACGTGTGGTACAATTGCAAGAACAGGTAAGGAGTTAATAACGTATTTGCTGTCTGATAGCAGGTTAAAGGGGACAGTGGAGAAGGTCGAGAAGGCCAATATAACTGCAGCTAGTTCTGCTAATTGTGCAGAACCGGATTGTACTAGGGTTGTATAGCTTTTTTCCTTAGTTACAACTGTGCCCACTCCATTTTTTGAACCATCAGTGAATAGTGTAATGCAGTTTGTCAGAGGAGAGATTTTAGTAAGGAGTGGGTAGATGATGGGGGTGTTTTTACAAAATTGAATCCAAGGATGTTTTGGATAGTGGTTATCAAAGGTTGCAGTAGTGATGAAATGAAGGATGGCCCAATTCACATCGTGATTAATAAGCCAAGTGATCTGTTCCGGCCCGTAAGGGGTAACTATGGTGTGTTGTTGTGAGCCAAATGTGGTGAGACAGTCCTTTAGCTCCTTTTGTAAGAGTAGCGCCATCACTTCGGGATATGGCTGTAAAATTTTCGAGGGTGAACTAGGGAGATGTACAGTTTGTAAAGGGCTGCCTTGCCAAATGACGGCGGTGGGGTTGTGAGGGTCAGGTAAGATTATCAGTAACAAGGGTTGGTCTGGATCTCTATGTACTATCTGGCATGACTCTAATTGTTGTTGTACTAGGTTAATAGTTTCCCTGGCCTTTGGTGTGAGATCCCTTCTGGAATTTAAGTCTGAGTCGCCCTTGAGAAATCAAAAAGGGGTTTTAGCTCTGCAGTAGTTAACTTTAAGTAGGGTCTGAGCCGTGCAATGTTGCCTAACAACTTTTGGAAGTCATTTAGAGTAGTTAGTGTATCCAATCTGAAAGTAAGCTTTAGGGGCCTCACTGCAGTAGAGGGGAGGTGGGTGCCTAGGTATGTCTGCAAGTCCCCTTTCTGTATTTTCTCAGGGGCCATGGAAAGACGCCATTTTTTCTGTTGTTAGGTAGCAGAGTGCTTTATTGAGCTCTGAGACATTCTGGTGAGAGAGTAGGATATCACCCATATAATGGTATAGGAGCAGAGCAGGGAATTTATTATGGGTCGTTCTCAGGGCTTTGTCAACATAGATCTGACATAGCGTAGGGTTGTTTGTCATGCCTTGAGGCAGGACAGTCCATTCATATCTCTGGTCCAGTTGAGAGTGGTTAATGGCTGGCAGGGTAAAAGCAAACCTCCAGCAGTCTCTATCATGCAATGGTATGGAGAAAAAGCAGTCTCGTATATCTATAATGATGGTGGGCCATTCCCTTGGTATTGCTGAGACAAGGGGTAGTCCACATTGGATTGGGCCCATGGTATACATTTGGGCATTAACCGCTCGGAGGTCATGGAGCAGTCTCCATGTACCTGATTTTTTCTTTATGACAAATATAGGCGTATTCCATGGGGATGTTGATGGGCGGAGATGCCCAGCTTCCAATTGTCTTTGTACAAGATCCTTGGCTGCCTCTAATTTTTCTTTGGTCAGGGGCCACTGAGGTATCCAGCGAGGCTTGTCATCTTTCCACTTTAGGGGGATGGCACTTTCAGTGGCCCCTACTAAAAACCCAGTCCCTGCCTCTCATGTGGTTCTTTAGGAAAAGGCAGTGGCTGACGGATGCCTTGCTCTTGTTTGCCTAAGTCCCGTTCTGGTGTGTACCCCATTGATTGCATCATCCCCTTAGCTGAGTCACTATATGTGTTCTCAGTAGTTAATTTTAAGTCCATTTGAGCAAGGACATCACGGCCCCAAAGGGATATGGGGAGGGAGCAGATATACGGCTGGAATAGACCCGTATGTCCTTCTGTATCCTGCCACTGCAAGGTGGCGGCACTTTGATCGGGACTTTGTGCTATTCCTAAGCCTCGCAGTGTTTGGTTAGCTTTGACTATGGGCCAGCATTTAGGCCTGTCCAGGAATCTAATAATGCTCTTATCTGCCCCAGTGTCCAACAGTCCTAAGAATTCCTTGTCTCTGATTATGAGGGTTAGTAAGGGTCTATTTTGCAGTCCCAATGTCAAGCAAGCAAGGGGTTCCCCGGAAGAGCCAAAGCCTTTGGCGCTGCGGGGAATGTTTTTGTAGGTATACAGGTTGTTGGCTAGGGAGGATAAGCATTTGGACGATTCTATCTCCTGGAGATATGACCATTACGCCCTTTGGAGAAGATACCATAATCTTTACCTGGCCCTGAAAGTCAGGGTCTATGACTCCTGGGTGTATTATGAGCCCTTTCAGAGTTGTAGAGCTCCTTCCTAATAGGAGACCAACTGTGCCTGGGGGTATGGGTCCCTGCCAGTCTGAGTCCACTGTTTGTACCCCCATGTCAGGAGTTAAGACCAGCCTGGAGGTGGCACAGATGTCCAATCCTGCACTTCCTGCCATGGCCCTTCTTGGGGCGTGAGTGGGTGCTAGGTCATAGGCACTTGCTGTATCACCCTGTACATTTGTTGTGGGCCCTGGAGTGACAGGCCTGACATCCCATTTTTTTGGAGTTTAGGATTCGGACCCAAAAAATTTCCCTCCTTATCTCTCACGGAGGTGCAGCTGCTGCTCCAATGGTTCCCCTTTTTGCATCGGGGGCAGAGCTTGGGCTGTGGACCCTTTTCATTCTGCCTGTTTGGGCAGTGTGCCTTCTTGTGGCCATATTGTCCACAAGAGAAGTAGGTGCCCGGGGCAGTTGGGCTCGGTTTCTGGTACCCTGAGTTAGTGAGGCCTTGGGTGATCGCTGCCGCAAGGACCTGTCCTTGTATGACAGAATCATTAATATCTCTACACACCTTAAGGTAGGTAGAGAGATCCTTGCTTTTCCATGGTCTAATGGCCTCCTTGCACCATTTATTTGCCTGTTCATAAGCCAGCTGTTTCACCAGCGGCATAGCCTGCTCCACATCTCCAAAGATGCGAGAGGCTGTCTGGATCAACCGATCAACAAAATCTGTGTAGGGCTCATTATTTCCATGGATGACCTTAGACAGTTGTCCCTGAAGATCACCTGTGCCCTGGAGGGTTTTCCATGCTTTGGTAGCAGCTGTGGCTACCTGCATATACACTGCAGGATGATATTGAACCTGGGCCTGTATGTTAACATAATTTCCGAGTCCCATTAGCATGTCAACATTCCATTGCGTCTAGCGGTGTCTGTGCTATATTCCTGCCAGGCTGTTTTCCACATCAGGTATTGGCCCCCGGACAAGGTGGCCCCAGCCGTGTTTGTCCAGTCTCCTGGGCATAGGTTGAGTCCTGCTAATGACTCCAATAGGGGCACTATAAATGCGGCTTGGGGGCCCTAGGTGCTCACAGCTTCCTTCAACTGCTTCACTAATTTGAAATCCAATGGCTGATGGACTCTGTGGTTCTGGGCGTCCTCGAGGACGGGAAAACAAACTGGTTGTATATCTGCCCATGGAGGAGGGGTACTGCATGAACAGGACCCCCTACACGTGCCTGTATATGGCGGGGGGGGGGAGGCGCTGTGGGCTCAATCATATCAGGAAGAGTAGCAGGACCTATTTTTAGCTCCTTCACCTGCTTCTCTAACTCCTCCCTGCTAAGTTCCTCTTCCTCCCTACCCGTTACTATCAGAACTCCATGAGCGGGAGGAGTGCCTCAAGCGGGAGGAGCATCTTGAGGAGCGGCGGGAGGGGCGCACAGAGCGCTCCTCCTTCACTTCCTCCAATATGGAGCCTCCTTTAGAGGCCCTGCAAATTTATCCTTCTTTACAGTGAGACAGCTACGGACCAATGCCCATATAGCCATGGTGCCCTTTGGCAAGGGTTGCCGGGCGTCAGCCTTCCGTAGGTCCTCTCCTAAGTGTTCCCATTGGGGGACGTTTAAGAGGCCCTCATGTAAGAACCAGGGTGCCTGATGTTCTATAGTTTTGAGGAAGGCACTTGCAGTTTGAGCCTTCAGAGGGGTCCCATTAGCTTTTAGGAGTGCCCAGAGAGGGCTCTCCATACAGAGCCTAGCGATTGCAGATCCCATGGTTTCGCTTTCCCTTTTGTAGTCACGGACCGCGAACGTGCAGCTGCTAACCTTTTGTAGTTGCCAGAAAGGCAAACTTTTCCCCTTTTGTAGTCATCCTACCAACCAACGTGCGCTAGCTTTAAGCCCTTTGTAGTCGCTATACAGCGAGCGTCTTCCCGTAGGAAGTGATTATAGTGTACTCACATAAGGCCTTTAATTCGTTCCCGGGTTTTGGCACCACTTGACGCGGTCCCTGCCAGCAGAGATGACCCGACAACACCGGTGAGATCAGGAAGTTTTTTATTCGCTCGAGTGCGTTGCTTATATACATTATGATAGCCAATCAGAGGACGGGACATGTATTCAACAGCCAAGTCGCTGTCTGATCATGCGGGGTGTTTACCGCAGGTCATGCAAGCATTGGTGGCATTCACTGATCATGTCTGGAGCATGGACCTGTGTGTCATCGGAGCACACGGTCACTCGCTCCCCCTGGGCTGGGTGTTCCGGGAATTGTTTGTGCTGATGTGATCATGTGCTTGGCGCCATCTTTGGGGTGTGCAACCGACACCAGGGAATTCATGCCTTCAATACCCACCAGGCTCACACATCCCCCCACCGCCCTCCCTCCAAATCCCTCAGTTTCTTTCTCAGAGTCCAAAGTCTCTCATGTTTTATCGCCCTCTCTAATTTACTCCAGTTTACATTTCCTTTCCTTCTCCACTTTTCCCCATGTTACTCCTTATACTCTGCAAGTAGGTGAAACCATATGATACTTGACTTTCTCTACTTGGCTTATTTCACTCAGCATAATCTCTTCCAATCCAGCCCATGTTGCTACAAAAGTTGGATATTCATCCTTTCTGATGGAGGCATAGTATTCCATTGTATATATGGACCACATCTTCTTTATCTATTTGTCTGTTGAAGGGCACCTTGGCTCTTTCCAAGTTTGGTGATTGTGGCCATTGCTGCTATGAACATTGGAGTACATATGGCTCTTCCTTTCACTACATCTATATCTTGGGGGTAAATGCCCAGTAGTGCTATTGCAGGGTCATACTGTAGTTTATTTTTAATTTTTAAGGGATCTCCACACTGTTTTCCAATGCAGCTGCACCAACTTTCATTTCCACCAACAGTGTAAGAGGATTCCCCTTTCTCCGCAGCCTCTCCAACACTTGTTTCCTGACTTGTTAATTTTGGCCATTCTGACAGGTGTAAGGTAGTATCTCAGTGTGGTTTCGATTTGAATTTCCTTGATAGCTAATGATGATAAACTTTTTTTTTCATGTGTCTGTTAGCCATTTGTGTATCTTCTATGGAGAAGTGCCTCTTCATTTGTCCTTCCCATTTTTTGATGCAATCATCTTTTGGTTTCATGTTGCGTTTCAGGAATTCTTTATAGATCTTGGATATCAGTCCTTTGTCTGTAGTGTCATTTGTGAATATGAGCTCCCATTCCATGGGTTGCCTCTCTATTTTTGTTGACTGTTTCCTTTGCTGTGCAGAAGCTTTTTATTTTGATGAAGTTCCAAACGTTTATTTTCATTTTTGTTTCCTTTGCCTTTGGAGACCTGTCTTGAAAGAAGTTGCTGTGGTCGATGTCAAAACAGTTACAGCCTGTGCTCTCCTCTGGGATTTGGATCGATTCCTGCCTCATGTTGAGGTCTTTCATCCATTTTGAGTTTGCCTTTATGTGTGGTGTAGGAGAAGGGTTGAGTTTTATTCTTCTATATGTAGTTGTCCAATTTTCCCAGCACCATTTATTGAAGGGACTCTCTTTTTCCACTGAATATTTTTTCCTGCTTTGTCAAAGATGACTGACCATAGGTTTGCAGGTCCATATCTGGACTTCCTACTCTGTTCCATTGGTCTATGTGTCTGCTTTTGTGCCAGTATAATTCTGTCTTGGTGATCATAGCTTTGTAATAAAGCTTGAAATCAGGTAACATGATGCCCCCATTTTGTTTTTCCTGTCAACATTTCCTTCACAATTCAGGGACTTTTCCAGTTCCATATAAATGTTAGGATTGTTTGTTCTAACACTTTGAAAAATGTTAGTGGAATTTTGATTGGGATGGCATTGAAAGTATACATTGCTCTGGGCAGTATAGACATGTTAACGTTTATTCTTTCGATCCATGAGCATGGAATATTTACCATTTTTTTATTTCTTCTGTAATTTATTTCATGAGTTTTATAGTTTCGTAGGTATAGATCCTTTACATCTTTGGTTAGGTTTATTCCTAAGTATCTTATGGCTTTTGCTGCTATAGTAAATGGAATTAATTCTCTGATTTCCAGTTCTATATTTTCATTGTTAGTGTATAAGAATGCAACTGATTTCTGTTCACTGATTTTTATCTTGCCACATGACTGAATTTCTCTATTAGTTCTAGTAGTTTGGGGTGGAGTCTTTTGGGTTTTCCATATAACATATCATGCCATCTGTGAAGAGAGAGAGTTTGACTTCTTCTTTGCCAGTTTAAATATCTTTTATTTCTTTCTGTTGTCTGATTGCTTTTGCTAGGCTTTCTAACATTATGTTGAATAGCAACCCAGTGGGAGGGTTGGGTCTTTGTCTTGTTCCTGATCTCAGTGGGGATGCTGTTAGCATTCCCGCTTTGAGAATGATATTCACTGTGGATTTTTCATAGATGGATTTTATGAGATTGATGTCTGTTCCCTCTATCCCTATACTTTGAAGAGCTTTAATCAGGAATGGATGCTGTATTTTGTCAAATGATTTTTCTGCATCAATTGAGAGAACCATGTGTTTCTTTGCTCTTCTCTTATTGATTTGTTCTATGTCATTGACTTATTTGTGATGTTGAACCACCCTTGAAACACTGGTATAAATCTCACCTGGTCTTGGTGGTTAATCTTTTTAATGTACTGTTGGATTCTATTAGCTACATCTTGTTGAGAATCTTGGCATCCATATTCATCAGAGATATTGATCTGAAACTCTCCTTTTTGATGTGGTCTCTGACCAGTTTGGGGATTAAAATAATGCTAGCTTCATAGAAAGAGTCTGGATGTTTTCCTTCTGTTTCTTTTTGGAAACTGCTTCAGGAGAATAGGTATTATTGCTTCTTTGAATATTTGGTAGAGTTCCCCAGGGTATCTATCAGGCCCTGGGCTCTTGTTTTTTGTTAGGTTTTTGATCACTGCTTCATATTCATTGCTAGATATTGGTCCAGTCAGGTTGTCAGTTTCTTCCTGTTTCAGTCTTGGACGTTTATAGGTTACCAGGAATGCATCCATATCTTCTAGGTTGTTTGACTTATTGGCATATAACTGTTAATAGTAATTGCTGATGATTGTTTCTATTTTCTTGGTGCTAGTCATGATCTCTCCCTTTTCATTCATAATTTTGTTAATTTGTGTCCTCTCCCTTTTATTTTGGATAGTTTGGCTAACGGTATTTGTATTACATTGTTTTACCTTTTTAGTGTTCCAAAATGGTTTATCGACCTTATTAATTTTTTCAAAGAACCAGCTTCTAGTTTTGTTGATGTGTTCTACTGTATCTAGTTTCTAATTCATTTATCTCTGCTCTCATCTTAATTATTTTACCTCTTGTGTTTTGGGTTGGCTTAATTTGTTGTTGATTTTCTGGTTTTGTAAGGTGTAACGAGATTTGGTGTATTTGGGATTTTTCAGGGTTTTTTTTTGTTTTTTTGTTTTTTTGTTTGTTTTTTTTTTTTTTTTAGGTGAGCCTTGGATGGCTATGTATTTCCCCTTTAGGACTGCCTTCACTGCATCCCATAAACTTTGGACCGATGTATCCTCATTATCATTGGTTTCCATGAAATGTTTAAGTTCTACTTTGATTTCCTGGTTGATCCAAACATTCTTGAGCAGGATAATCTGAAGTTTCAAGTGTTTGAATTTCTTCCAAATTTTTTATTGTGGTTGAGTTCCAGTTTCAAGGCATTGTGGTCAGAGAGTATGCAGAGAATAATCTCAGTATTTTGGTATTGGTTGAGCCCTGAATTTTGACCTAGTATGTGGTCTTCTGGAGAAACTTTCATGTACAGTCAAGAAAAATGAGTATTCTGTTGTTTTAGAGTGTAATATTCTGACTATATCTGTGAGGTGTAACTGGTCCAATGTGTTATTCAAAGCTCTTGTTTGTTTGTTGATTTTCTGTTTAGACAATCTGTCTATTGCTGAGAATGGTGCCTTAATATCTCCTACAAGCAATCTATTTGTATCAATATGACTCTTTATTTTGGTTAACATTTGGCTTATGTAGTTGACTGCTCCCATGTTTGGGGCATGAATATTTACAATTGTTAGACCTTCTTGGTGTATAGACCCTTTCAGAATGATGTAGTGTCCTTCTGTATCTCTGACTACAGTCTTAGATTAAAATCTAATTTATCTGATATGAGGATAACTACCCTAGCTTTCTTCTGAGGCTTGTTGGCATGAAAGATGGGTTTTCACATCAGTCTGGATGTGTCTTTAGATTCAAAATGTGTCTCTTGTAGGCAGCATATGGTTTTGTTTTATCCAGTCTGCAACCCGGTGCCATTTCATTGGAGCATTTTGGCCATTCACCCAAAAGTGATTGTTGATATTATGGTTTTATCGACATCATGTTGCCTGTGAAGTTCTTAGTTCCTATAGATTGCCTCTGTAACTTTATCTTCTGTGTCATTCTTGGGTTCTTTCCTCTTTTATAGAACTCCCTTTAATATTTCTTGTTATGCTGCCTTGGTAGTCGCATAATCTTTTAGACCTTGCAGGTCCAGGAAGCTCTCTATGTCTCCATCCATTTTGAAGGCAGACTTGCTGGGTAGAGTATCCTTGGATGCATATTTTTAAAGTTAATTTCTTGAATATGTCTTGCCAGACCTTTATGGCTTTCCAGGTTTCTGTGGACAGGTCTAGAGTTATTCTGATGGTCCTTCCTCTGTATGTAAGGGATCTCATTCCTCTAGCTGCCCTTAAGAAATATTCTTTGAATCTATGATTCATGAATTTCACAATTATGCACGTGGAAGTTTTTCTACCCTCATTGATCTTGGGGAGTGTCCTCTCTGCCTCTGGGACACAAACACTTGTCTCATTCCCCAAATTAGGGAAATTTTCCTCCAGGATTTGTTCAACTATATCTTCTAGTCTCCTTTCTCTCTCTACCCCCTCAGGGTTCCCAGTAATTCTGATATTGGAGCGTTTCATGGCATCATTTATTTCCTTAGTTCTATTTCCATGGGATTTTAGCTTGTTCCAAGACTTCTCCTGATCCTCCTTCTCAATCAATCTGTCTTCTAGATCACTAATGCAATCTCTTGCTTCACTTCCCCTAGCTTTTAGAGTATTTGGATTGATTGGTCCTTATTGATAGCACTTTTAACCTCTGCCATATCAGCCTTCACTTCTGCCCTTGGTGGTTCTATGTTGCCACTAATGGTCTTTTACAACTTAGCCATTGCTTGGATAATTGCTACCCTGAATTCCATTTCTGTCATATTGTTTATGTCCATAGCCAGTAGTTCTGTGATAGAGGTTGTAGTTGCTGAATATTTCTTCTGTTGGGTGTTCCTCCTCCAAGTCATTTTGGTGAGGGGTGGTTGAGTGGGCGTATAGCTGAATATATCAACCACGATTCAGGAAAGTTGCCCTTTGGAAGGTTTCAGAGCAATCAGATATTACTATGAAAAAAAGAAGAATGAAAGAGAGAAGAGAGAAAAAAGATAGAAGAAACAGCCAAGATGGGCCTTAAAGGTAGGGTTTATATGGTATGAAACCACAAAAGAGTAAAGAAAAAGACAATCAAAAGTAAAAGAATGTTGAAGAAATCAAAAAGCTAACCCAACCCAAACAACCCCCAAGAACAGTATTTATATATTACAAGGCAAAAACCATTACACAGAAACACTGACAGAAGAATAGGATGGGAAGTCAGTACAAACCCTTGTGGACAAGGAAATTATTTCAGTTCCTCCTGGGTGTATATTTTTATCTTTTAAGAGGATACCACTTTCTAGAGTTATAGGGAAATTAAAACTGGTTTATATACAGGGGTGTTATTGAATAGGAAAGAAGGATTACCTTGAGCTTATATATATATGTATATTTCAAATAAAGAAGAGAGAAAGAAGAAAAAGAAATATGTATGGCAGAAGTTGAAGTTAAAAAGTTCTTATGGAATATTGTATTAAACATCAAATTGTAATACTTAGGTTAAAAATAAAAGAACAAAAATTGCGAGAACAAACTTAAAATTTTTTTAAAAAATTTAAAACTATTAAGAACTTCAGACCAATATCTCTGATGAATATGGATGCCAAGATTCTCAACAAGATCCTTGCTAAAACAGGATCCAACAATACATTAAAAAGATTATACACCGTGACCAGGTAGGATTTATCCCAGGGATCCATGGGTGGTTCAACCACGCAATTCAATCAACGTGATAGAAGAAATCAAGAATAGAAGAGAGAAGAACCACATGGTACTCGGAATTGATGTACAAAAAGCATTTCAAAAAATACAACGTCTGTTCCTGATCAAAACTCTTCAAAGTATAGGGATAGAGGGGACTTTTCTCAACCTCATAAAATCTATCTATGAAAACCCCAGAGTGTATATCATTCTCAATGGGGAAAACTGACAGCCTTCCCTCTGAGATCAGGAAGAAGAAAAGGATGCCCACTCTCACCACTACTGTTCAACATAGTGTTAGAAGTACTAGCAACAGCAATCAGACAACAGAAAGAAATGAAATGTATTCAGCTTGGCAAAGAAGAAGTCAAACTCTCTCTCTTTGCAGATGACATGATACTCTATGTGGAAAACCCAAAAGACTCTACCCTTAAACTTCTAGAACTCATACAACAATTTGGTAATGTGGCAGGATACAAAATCAATGCACAGAAATCAGTTGCATTCTTATACACTAACAATGAAAATATAGAAAAGGAAATCAGAGAATTCATTCTGATTACTATAGCACCAAAAACCGTAAGATACCTAGGAATAAACCTAACCAAAGAAGTCAAGGATCTGTATTCGAGGAAATACAGAACACTCATGAAAGAAATTGAAGAAGACACAAAAATATAGAAGAGCATTCCATGCTCATAGTTCAGGAGAATAAACATTTTTAAAATTTCTATACTACCCAGAGCAATGTATAATTTCAATGCCATTCTGATCAAAATTCCACCAACTTTCTTCAAAACGTTAGAACAAACAATCCTAAAATTTATATGGAACCAAATAAGACACCGAATTGCTAAGGAATTGCTGAAAAGAAAAACAAAGCTAGGGGCATTAAGTTACCTGAACTCAGACTTTATTACAAAGCTATGATTATCAAGACAGCATGGTAATGGCACAAAAACAGAGAAATAGACCAATGGAATAGAGTATAGAGTCCAGATATGGACCACAAATCTATAGTCAAGTCATCTTCAACCAAGCAGGAAAAAACATCCAATGGAACCAAGACAGCCTCTTCAATAAGTGGTGCTTGGAAAATTGGACAGCTACAGATAGAAAAATGAAACTAGACCTTTCTCTAACACTACACACAAAGGCAAACACAAAATGGATGATAGATCTCAACTTGAAGCAGGAATTCATCAAAATCCTGGAAGAGAACAAAGTAACCTCTTTGACATCGGCCACAGCAACATCTTTCAAGACACGTCTCCAAAGGCAAAGGAGACAAAAGCGAAAATGAACTTCTGGGACTTCATCAAAATAAAAACCTTCTGTACAGCAAAGGAAACAATCAACAAAACAAAGAGGCAACCCACAGACTGGCAGAGGATATTTGCAAATGATACTATAGACAAAGAAATGATATCGAAGATATAAAGAACTAATAAAACTCAACATCCATAAAGAAGATGAACACATCGAAAAATTGGCAAGAGACATAAAGAGGCACTTCTCTATAGAAGACATGCAAATGGCTGACAGACACATGAAAAAATGTTCATCGTCACTAGCTATCAGGGAAATTCAAATCAAAGCCACACTGAGATACCACCTTACACCAGTCAGAATGGCCAAAATTAACAAGTCAGGAAACAACAAGTGTTGGAGAGGCTGCAGAGGAGGGAGAAACCTCCTACACTGTTGGTGGGAATGCAAGTTGGTGCAGCCAGTTTGGAAAACCGTGTGTAGATTCCTTAAAAAATTAAAAATAGAGCTACCCTGTGACCCTGCAATTGTACTACTGGGCATTTGTCATAGGGCACAGATGTCATGAAAAGAAGGGCCATATGTACCCCAATGTTCATCTCAGCAATGGCCACAATCGCCAAACTGTGGAAAGAGCCAAGGTGCCCATCAACAGATGAATGGATAAAGAAGATGTGGTCCATATACACAATGGAATATTAAGCCTCCATCAGAAAGGATGAATATCCAACTTTTTTTAGCAACATTGACTGGATTGGAAGAGATTATGCTGAGTGAAATAAGCCAAGTAGAAAAAGTCAAGTATCACATGGTTTCACTTACTTGTGGTGCATAACAGGTAATATAGAGGACAGTAGGAGAAGGAAAGGAAATTTGAAGTAGGGTAATTCAGAGAGAGAAACAAAACATGGGAGACTTTGGACACAGAAACAAACTGAGGGACTTGGAGGGATGGGGGTGGTGGGATGGGAGAGCCTGTTGGTGGGTACTGAGGGCACCTATTGCATGGAGCATGGGTGTGGGGCATCGGCAATAAATCTTGGAACACTGAAAAAATAAAATACATTTAAAGTAAAAAAATTACAATAGCTTTGTAATTAGAAATATCAATAAATATTCATAAAATCTGGAAGGATAAAAGGAAATCATTACACAATATTATTTCTTCACAATATATATTTTTCATCTTCTATTTCCAGAAAACATAAAAAATATATTTTAGTTAAAAATTATTTCAACATAAAGCCTACTGATCGTAACACATATAACTAATAAAATATCAGAATCTGTAAACATCCAAACCCCCCCAGTACATATTTTTCTAGCTGAGATGAAAAACAATTCACTTCTTCCCCTGTAACTAGACCTACTCTGTACATGGTGGGCCTGAGTGCCCCCTGGTGTCCTGAGTGCCCCTGGTGTTCTGATTGTCCTCCTGTGACCTGATCACCCCTGCTGACCACAGCGGCCCTGCAGCCCAGCCCCTCCCATGTCCCTGCAGAGAGCTTTTGGTCTGGGCTCACACTGACATCCCCTCACTCTGTCTCCACACTGTAACACACGGCCAGGATCTTCGTGGTACTGAGATCAGTCAGTTGCAAGAACTGGTTGTGGGAGGCCACTCTGGAGATGGACATGCATCTCTTGTTGGATGGGCTGTCATGTGTGCTTTATCTAAGCGTTATGAACCAATTTACTGCACCGAGTCACTTGGGGTTGGTGCATTCAGTTCCACCAGAAATTACTGTTTGAGATGGAGAATCCAGAGATGGTGATGTGAGGTTCAGGGTCTGTGAGCCCTTCACCAGTCCTGGTCCTGACTCCTGAAGCAGCACCTGGGACACGACACCTAGGGACAAGGAAATTCAGGCCGTGTCACTCACAGCACTCACAATCAGCTCCATGGTCTCTTGTCTGACACCTGAGACCATCTCCTTGGGGAACAGTCACCAGACACAGAGAAGAGCCTAGAAAGTCATATTCCTCCAGACCACAGCTCTACCTTCCCCAGAGACCCCACCCTGCCTGACAAAATAGCTGTGAGTTCCCTCTGCCTGAAAATGGATTTTTCCCTAGATATTGAGGAGAAGGTTGCACGTGTGGGAGGCTGTCCTTATGAGTCGACAGGGACAGAGTCAGGCTCCTCTGGACCTTCCAGGACCACCTGTGAGAATCTCTTTGTTGAACTCACAAGGCATGTTGGTCTGGGAGTGCCCTTGGTTTATGAACTGTGTTGGAAGCAGGACAATAGATAGCCTTACTCTCTGAGTCTAAAAATAAATGTTGAACAAATGAATGAATCACAATTTTATTTTAATCTAAGCTATTTTCAAGAAGATACTTAATGGGATCCACATTTAGTGGTGACAGCTTTCCAAATGAACAACTACTGACACAGCATAGGGACATCTAGAGACCTTTGATCCTGAGGGTCTCTGCTGATGGGCTTTGTCTGCCAAGATGTCTGTGAAGACTGGAAGGGGAATCTTTATCCTCAAGTGCAGAGACACCAACACATGGGACCCACTCTGATCTGCAGATATAATTCCTGTGCTTGGAGGGGGCCTCCCTTGTCCTGAGAAATCCACCTCACACAAGGGCCTCTTATCTCCGGGAGGAAGAACTTGCTTTAAAGAAAAGTGGGTAACTTTTCTCTCATGCAGCACAGAGTTGGCCCCTACCTTGAATGAAATAGTGTTAATGACATGGAGGTTATTGGTATCTAAACATTAGAGGTCTAAAAAGAGATTGTGGGGATTATGTTGAGAGCCCTGAAAGACCTGTGGCAATAGGATAAATAATGAGTTAGATGAATAGACTTCAAATAGAGATTGGAGGACTATAGTACAGACATGTAATAGATGGATAAATAATTTTATATTACTTTAAAAACAGTAAAAGAGGAATCATATCATTATGAACACATAAAATGTAAGTATCCATTATTGTCAGTAATTTTAAGGCCATATTTGCAGGATGAAAGAGTATTTTGGTGTCAACATTTGTAGACACCAAAGTAAGGGTTTATGTGTTACTTTCTTTATGAGCAATCACAGCTTCCACTTGGGGTAGAAATGCCTCCTTGTTGATAGTGGTTGTTGTGTAAGTTTGTCTTAGACCCTGGAGCAGATCTTCTCCTATAACAGCCCAGGGAATATGCCTTTGAAACGTACCTCATTCCATGGGGGGAATCATCTATTTATTTATTTATTTATTTATTTATTTATTTATTTATTTATTTATTTATATTTCTCTTAGTCATCATACAGTACGTCACTAGTTTTTTTCAACTTTAAATTTATTTTATTTTTTTCAGTGTTCCAAGATTCATCGCCCATGCCTCACACCCAGTGCTCCATGCAGTAGTGCCCTCAGTACCCACCACCAGGCTCTCCCACCCCTCCACCCACACCCTCAAAGTCCCTCAGTTGTTTCTTTGTCCAAAGTCTCTCTTGTTTTGTTTCTCTCCCTGGATTATTTTTAAATTCAGCCTTATTAGATCTCATTTCTGCCCTTGGAGATTTTATATCGTCGCTTATACTTTTCCCAGACTAGCTATTGTCTTCATGCTTGCTATCCTGGAGTCTGTGTCTGAAACCTTACGTATATCCAGATCCATTAGTTCTGTGGCAGAGGACATTGCCTCTGGTTCTTTTTTTGTTGGTATTGCCTCTTCCTAGTCATTCTTTCCATGGATGGTTGAGTGAATGGATCAAGTTGAAAATATGACCCAAGTAAGTATGACCCATGAATGTACGACCCAAGCAAGATGCGCCCTAGCAAATCCAGAGTGGTCAGATGCTACCACTGAAAAATAAAAGGCAAACTAAAACACAAGAATAGAATCTAAAAATTGAAAAACAATTGAAAAAATTATATATAAAAATATATACAATATAGAAAATAAAATGGGAGCAGGCAATGAGGGGCTATAATCTTTCATTGAGCACAAAACAGAATGCTTCAGTTGCTCCTGGGTGAATTTTTGTCTGTGTTTTGGAGGACACTACATTCCCCAAAAAACCATTAGGAAAATAAAATATGTATATTTAAAAGGTAAAACTGAGTGGGAAACTGGCTAAAATAAAGTATATATCCATAAAAAATATTGGTCTGTAAAAATACAAGTTAAAAAGGCCCTATGAAATAGGGAGTTGGTATAATAGACATCTTGCCAAACTCAACTGCTTTTGTACTTGTAGTGATCACGTGTATATTCTTACAGTTCCCATTGATTTCCTGGGTGTTCAAACTGGTTTCATAGATACCCAGCTAAATTCAACGACCTCTTTATTTGTATTTTATTTTATTTTTTGATCATTCTAAATTCAACATTTAATAATTTTTATTAATTTTTATTTTTCCTCATAACCCAGGCACCTTACCCCTCCCCCTATGCCCCAGCATCCGTCAGTTTGTTTCCTGAGATTAAGAATCTCTTATGGTTTGTTTCCCTCCCTTGTCCCATCTTGTTTCAGTTTTTCCCTCCGTACCCTCCATGACCCCCTACACTGATTCTTAAATCCCTCATATCAGAGAGATAATAATTGTCTTTCTCTGATTGACATACTCTGCTCATCATAATCTCCTCCAGTTCCATCCACGTTGTTGCAAATGGAAGGATTTCATTCTTTTTGATGGCTGCATAATATTCCACTATATATAAATATGTGTGTGTGTGTGTGTGTGTGCGTGTGTGTGTGTGTGTGACTTCTTCTTTATCTATTCACAGGTTGTTGGACATCTAGGTTCTTTTCCATACTTTGTCTATTGTGGACATTGTGCTATAAACATTTGGGTGCATGTGCCCCTTCAGATCAGTATATTCTATTTTTAGGGCAAATACCCAGTAGTGCAATTGCTGGGTTGCAGGTTATCTCTACTCAGCTTTTCCACAAACCTCTATACTGTTTTCCAGAGTTGCTGTACCAGCTTCCATTCCCACTAACAGTGTAGGAGGGTTCCACTTTCTCTGTATCCTTGCCAACATCTGTCATTTCCTGACTTGTTAAATTTAGCTATTCTGATTGGTATGAGGTGGTAGCTCACCATGGTTTTGATTTGCATTTCTCTGATGTCATGTGCTGTTAGCACTTTTTCATGTATCTGTTGGCCGTTTGGATGTTTTCTTTGCAGAAATGTCTGTTCATGACTTCTTCCCATTTCTTGGTTGGATTATTTGTTGTTTGAGTGCTGAGTTTGATACATTCTTTAATGATTTTGGATACTAAACATTTATCTTATGTGTCATTTACAAATATCTTCTCCCACTCTGTTGGTTGTCTTTTGGTTTTGTTGACTGTTTCTTTTCCTGTGCAAAAGCTTTTGATCTTGATGAAGTCCCAATAGTTCATTTTTTTCTTTGCTTCCTTTGCCTTTGGAGATGTTTCTAGGAATAAATTGCTGTGGCTGAGGTCCAAAAGGTTGCTTCCTGTGTTCTCCTCTAGGATTTTGGTGGATTCCTGTGTCACATTGAATCTTTCATCCATTTGAAGTCTGTTTTTGTGTGTCAGTAAATTATCCAGTTTCATTTGTTGCATGTGGTGTCCAATTTTCCCAATACCATTTTTTGAAAAGACTGTCTTTTTTCCATTGGACATTCTTTCCTCCTTTGTCATAGATGAGTTGACCATAGAGTTGAGGGTCCATATCTGAGCTCTCTACTCTGTTCTATTGATCAATTTGTCTGTTTTTGTGCCAGTACCATACTGTCTTGATGATTATATGTTTGTAATAGAGCTTGAAGTCTGGAAGCTGCCAACTTTGTTTTTCTTTTTCAACATTTCTCTGACGATTCCGAGTCTTTTCTGGTTCCCTATAAATTTTAGGATTATTTGTTCCACTTATTTGAAAAAAAATGATGGTATTTCGGTATGGATTGCATTAAATATGTAGCTACTTCAGAAAGCATAGATGTTTCGCACTGTTCTTTCAATCCGTGAGCATGGAATGTTTTTCTATTGCTTTAAGTCTTCCTCAATTTCTTTCATGAATATTGTTTTCTGAGTACAGATTATTTCCTTCTTTGGGGGGATTTATCCCTAGATCTCTTAAGAATGTGGGTGCTATTGTAAATGGGATTGACTCTTTAATTTCTCCTTCTTCTGTCTTGCTGTTGGTGTATAGAAATGCAACTGATTTCTGTGCATTGATTTTATATCTTCACTTAATTCCTGTATGAGTTCTAACAGTTTTGGAGTGGAGTCTTTTGGGTTTTCTAGATAAAGTACCAGATCAACTGCAGAGTGATATTTTAACATTTTCTCTGCCAATTCAGATGTCTTTTATTTATTTTTGTTCTCTGATTGCTGAGGCTAGGAGTGCTAGTATGATGTTGAATTATAGTGGTGATAGTGGACAGCTCTGCCATGTTCCTGACCTTAGGGGAAAAGCTCTCAGGTTTTCCCCACTGAGAATGATATTCTCTGTGCATTTTCATTAATGGATTTTATGATATTGAGGTATGTACCATCTATCCCTACAGTGTGAAGAATTTTGATTAAGAAAGAATGGTTACTGGAGAGGGGCAATATGGTGGAAGTTCGGGTGGCCCCATTTGGTGGAGTCTCCTGAAGTGAGCTCAAATCCTGCAAAAAACACTACAAGAACACTGTGAGAACCCATGAAATCAGCCTGAAATGGAATATTTCACACTTCTGGATCACTACAGGGGAAGAAGAGCATTGACAAAGAGGTAGAGTGGAGTGGGAGTGATCAGAGGGATATCCAAAGATGAAGGGATGTGGGGAAGGAAGCCTGCAGAGGCGACCCATTGGAAAGCAATACCCCAGTATGAAAATGCTCTGTGTTTGGGGACAACAGCAGATTGTGGACCAATTAAAAGCAGGCAATAATGGAGTGCCTGAGGGGCAGCGGGGAAATGGGGATAGATCTGCAGAGACAAAGTGCACCCTGATGCCCCACAAGGGAACATAGCGGAGCAGAGTGTATTTAAAACTGCCACAGAAACAAACTGAGGGACTTGGAGGGAAAAGGGTAGAGGGATGGGAGAGCCTAATGGTGGGTACTGGGGACTCCTAAAGCGTGGAGCACAGGGTGTGGGGAATGGGGAATGAATCTTGGAACACTGGAAAAAAAATTTTAAGTAACAATTTAAAAAAAAAAACTGCCACTTTTTTTTTCCTGCTGTTGTTTTTTTTCCCTCTGCTGCTTTTCTCTGCCCTTTGGTCTAGAAGCGGATGCCCCAGGGGAGGGGATTTTGGAGACTTTATTCCTGCGGGGCTGTGGGACCTCAGTCCCTCCAGCGTGGGGGTGCACTACAGACTCCCTGGGCTCCGACAAAGTCGCACGACCCCAAATCAGTCACGGTTTCCCTGGCATGGAAGCAAAACTAAAAGTGAGGGCCTAGGGCACCAATGACCAGCAGCTGCGGGTGCACCCAGCTGTGATAAGAAGCCAAGGGGGAAGATACGGGGAGGCTGTGGACCCCCTGTTGTCCAGAGGGTTGCTAAATATGGGCTCTCCATGGGAAGGAGGTCTGGGTGCAGGCATCTTGCTCTGACCTGACTTCATGAAAAGCTTGAAAAGCTGCAAAAGAACAAACCCTATGAGAACTAAAGACTGAGAACCTGGTTGCCATGGAGCCCAGCCCCGTGGAAGGGGGAGGAGAGACACAGCCCAGGTAGAAGGGACTGAAAACCAGGGGAACAGGCTCCACCCCCAGAAGGGAAGCTGGAAGCACAGGAGGACAGCACCCAAACTGTAAAACCCCAACATCAGGGGAAAGGTAACATATTAAGCTCCTGGTATTACCCCAAAAGCTGTAGGCTTTATAGGTACAACTTTTCACATTAGTTTCTTTTTTAAACTTTTTTCTATTTTTACTTTTAAAGTTTCCACTTTAAATTAAAAAATGTATTCTTAGGGATATTGTTCTTTTACCTTTAAACCCACTTATTATTACAATGTGATACTTAATATAACACTCCATAATAACTTTTTACCTTGAATTTTTTTCAAAAACATACCTGTGTTTTCTGTTGTTGTTGTTGCATCTCTTGTTTGTTTTTGTTTTTTATGTTTTATTCCTTTTTTCTCTCTTCTTTCATTTATTCTTTTTTCTTCTAATATACATATAGTTATAAGCTGCAAGGTAATCCTGCATCCCTATTCAATACTACCCCAATATACAAACCAGTTCTTATCTCCCTATATCTTTAGAAAGTGGACTCCTCTAACAATAATAACAAGACAAACCCAGGAGGATCTGAAATGATTTCCTTTCCCACAAGGAGGGTTTGCACTCACCTTCTAGCACTATTCTTCTGTCAGTGTTTCCGTGTAATTGTTTTTGCCTTTGTATTATATAAATGCAGGTCTTGGGGCTCATTCAGGTTGGTCTTACCTTTTTGATCTCTTCAAATTTCTTTTACTCTTGATGGTCTTTTTTTTTACTTTGTTGTAGGTTTGTACCATATAAATCTTACCATTGGGGCCCATTCTGGATGGGTATTTTTTTTTCTTGCTTCATTTCTCTTCTTTCCTTCTTTTATCTTTCTTCTTCCTTTTGGGTGGTGACTTCTGATTGCTCTAAAACCTCCCAGTGAACAACTCAACTGGATAGTAGTTGATTTATTCAGCTATATACTTGCTCAAACACTCCTCGCCAAAATTACTCAGAGGAGGAACAATCAACAGAACAAAAACCCAGAGGCTGCAACCCTGGTCACAGAATTACTGGAAATGGACACAAACAATATGACAGAAATGGAATTCAGGGCAGGAATCATCCAAGCAATGGCTAACTTGGAAAAGAACATTAGACTCAAGATAGAAGCTCTAATGACAGAAGTGAAAAGCAAAGTTAGAAAGGCTATTAATGAGATGAAATCTAACTTAAATATGCTAACAGCCAGAGTAAATGAAGCTGAGGATTCTATTAGTGATTTATAATACAGGTGGATTAAGAAGGAGGAGTACAAGAAGGCTTGGAACAAACATCTAAAATCCCATGAAAATAGATTTAGGGAAATAAATGATACCATGAATTGCTCCAATATCAGAATGACTGGAATCCTCAAAGGAGTTGAGAGAGAGAAAAGCCTAGAAGATACTGCTGAACAAATCATAGATGAAAAATGCGCTAATCTGGGGAATGAAACAAATGTTCATGTCCTAGAGGCAGAGAGGACATCCCCAAGATCAATGAGTCCAAAAAAACCTCCAGCCACATAACTGTGAAATTCATGAATCATAACATCAAAGAATATGTCTTAAGGGCAGCTAGGGGGAAGCGATCCCTTATGTATAGAGGGAGGACCATCAGTATAACATCAGACCTATCCCCAGAATCGTGGCAAGCCAGAAAGGGCTGGCAATATATTCAGGAAATTACATGAAAAAATATGCAACCAAGGATAATGTATCCAGCAAGGTTGACGTTCAGAATGGAAGGAGAAATAAAGAGCTTCCAAGACTGCCAAGGTCTAAAAGATTATGCAACCACCAGGCCAGCACTACAAGACATACTAATAGGGATTCTATAAAAGAGAAATGAACACAAGCATGACAGACCAGAAATTTACAGAGGTAATCTATAGAAACATGAACTTCACAGGCAACATGAAGTCATCAGTAAAAACATATCTATCAATAGTTACTCTCAATGTTAATGGACTGAATGCTCCAAAAAAGGCACAGGGTAGCAGACTGGATAAAAGGACAGGACCTACCCATATGCTGTTTACATGAGACACATTTTGAATCTAAAGACACTTCCAGATTAAAAGTGTGGGGTTGGAGGTCCATCTTTCATGCCAATGGACCTGAAAAGAAATCTGGGGCAGAGATTCTCATATCAGAAAAATTGTATTTTAATCTAAAGACTGTAGTCAGAGACACAGAAGACACTACATCATTCTCAAAGGGTCTATACACCAAGAGTATCTAACAATTGTAAATATTTAAGCCCCCAACATGGGAGCAGCCAACTACATAAGCTAACTGTTAAGCAAAATAAAGATTCATATTGATACTAACACATTAATTATAGGAGATCTTAACACAGGACTCTCAGGAACGGACAGGTCACCTAAACAGAAAAGTAATAAGGAAACAAGAGCCTTGAAACACACATTGAATCAGATGGATCTCATAGATATATTCAGAACATTCTGCCCTAAAATGGGAGAATACTCATTCTTCTCGAGTGCACATGGAACTTTCTCCAGAATAGACCACATACTAGGTCACAAATCAGTGCTCAACTGATACCAGAAGATTGAGATTTTTCCCTGCATATTCTCTGACCACCTCAACCACAACAAAAAGTTTAGAAGAAAATCAAACATTCTGAAGCTAAAGTCTATCCTGATCAGGAATATGTGGATGAACCAAGAAATCAAAGAAGAAATGAAACACTTCATGGAAACCAATGAGATGGAAGATACGTCAATCCAAAACCTATGGGATACAGCAAATGCAGTCCTAAGGGGTAAATACATACCCATCCAAGCCTCACTCAAAAAATGAAAAATCCAGAATACACCAACTCTCCTTACACCTTAAAGAACTGGAAAATCAACAACAAATTAAACCAACCCCACACCCAAGAAGGGAAATTATTAGGATTAGAGCAGAGATCAATGAATCAGATACTAGAGATACAGTAGAACACATCAACAAAACTAGACACTGCTTCTTTGAATGAATTAATAAGATGGATAAACCTTTGGCCAAACTAATCCAAAAGAAAACGGAGAAGACCCAAAGTAATAAAATTATGAATGAAAGGGGAGAGATCACCACTAACACCAAGTCAATAGAAACAATCATCAGAAATTACTATCAACAATTATATGCCAATAAACTTAACAACCTAGAATATATGGACACATTTCTAGAAACCTATAAACTTCTAAGTCTGAAACAGGAAGACATTGACAATCTGAATAGACCTGTACCTAGTAACGAGATTGAAGCAGTGATCAAATCCTCCCCAAAGCAAGAGGTCAGGACCAGACAGTTTCCCTGGGGTATTCTACCAAACATTCAAAGAAGAAATAACACCTAAACTCCTGAAGCTGTTTCAAAAATTAGAAACAGAAGGAAAACTTCCAGACTGTGAAGCCAGCATTACTCCAATCCCCAAACCAGACAAAGACCCCATCAAAAAGGAGAACTTCAGACCAATATCACTGATGAATATGGATGCCAAGATTCTCAACAAGATCCTTGCTAACAGGATCCAACAATACATTAAAAAGATTATCCACCATGACCAGGTGGGATTGATCCCAGGGATGCAAGGGTGGTTCAACACTTGCAAATCAATCAATGTAATAGAACAAATAAATAAGAGAAGAGAGAAGAACCACATGGTACTCTCAATTGATGCAGAGAAAACATTTGACAAAATACAACATCCATTCCTGATCAAAACTCTTTAAAATATAGCGATAGAGGATACATTTCTCAACCTCATAAAATCTATCTATGAAAACCCCACAGTGAATATCATTCTCAATGGGGAAAAACTGACAGCCTTCCCTCTAGGATCAGGAACAAGACACGGATGCCCACTCTCACCACTACTGTCCTAGCAACAGCAATCAGACAACAGAAAGGAATAAAAGGTATACAGCTTGGCAAAGAAGTCAAACTCTCTATCCTTGCAGATGACATAATACTCTATATGGAAAACCCAAAATACTCTACCCTCAAACTACTAGAACTCATCCAACAATTTAATAATGTGGCAGGATACAAAATCAATGCGCAGATCATTTGCGTTCTTATACACTAACAATGAAAATATATAGAAAGGAAACTCAGAGAATCAATTCTGTTTACTATAGCATCGAAAACCATAAGATACTTAAGAATAAAACTAACTGAAGCAGTTAAGGATCTGTATTTAAGGACTACAGAACACTCATGAAAGAAATTGAAGAGGACACAAAATGATGGAAGAGCATTCCATGCTCATGGATCAGAAGAATAAACACTGTTAAAATGTCTATCCTTCCCAGAGAAATCTATACTTTGAATTCCATTCCAATCAAAATTCCATCAACATTCTTCAAAGCGTTGGAACAAACAATCCTAAAATATTCATGGAACCATGAAAGACCCTGGATCGCTAAGCAATTGCTGAAGAAGAAAAACAAAGCTGGGGGCATCACGTTACCTGACTTCAGGCTTTATTACAAAGCTGTGATCACCAAGACAGTATGGTACTGGCTCAAAAACAGACAATTAGACCAATGTAACAGAGTAGAGAGTCCAGATATTGACCCGGAAATCTATGGTCAAATCATCTTCTACCAAGCAGGAAAAAGCATCCAGTGGAAAAAAGACAGCCTCTTCAATAAATGGTGCTGGGAAAATTGGACAGCTACATATAGAAGAATTAAACTGGATCATTCTCTTACACCACACACAAAGGCAAACTCAAAATGGATGAAAGACCTCAATGTGAGGCAGGAATTCATCAAAACCCCGGAGGAGAACATAGGTAGTAACCTCTTTGGCATTGGCCACAGCAACTTCCTTCAAGACACATCTCCAAAGGCAAAGGAGACAAAGTGAAAATGAACCTTTGGGACTT
The DNA here is from genome assembly GCA_004023965.1 of Spilogale gracilis. Classification (NCBI taxonomy): domain Eukaryota; kingdom Metazoa; phylum Chordata; class Mammalia; order Carnivora; family Mephitidae; genus Spilogale; species Spilogale gracilis. The sequence goes on from PITA01006598.1 coordinate 27,931, forward strand.
AATCAAAATAAAAAGCTTCTGTACAGCAAAGGAAACAGTCAACAAAACAAATAGGCAACCCACGGAATGGGAGAGGATATTTTCAAATGGCACTACAGACAAAGGGCTGGTATCCAAGATCTATAAAGAACTAATCAAACACATCCAAAAAGATGATCACATCAAACAATGGGCAAGAGACATGAAGAGGCACTTCTCTATAGAAGACATACAAATGGCTAACAGACACATGAAAAAATGTTCATCATCACTAGCTATCAGGGAAATTCAAATCAAAACCACAGTGAGATTCCACCTTACACCAGTCAGAATGGTCAAAATTAACAAGTCAGGAAACAACAAGTGTTGGAGAGGCTGCAGAGAAGGGGAACTCTTTTACACTGTTGGTGGAAATGCAAGTTGGTGCAGCCGCTTTGGAAAACAGTGTGGAGATTTCTTAAACAATTAAAAATTGAGCTACCCTATGACCCTGCAATTGCATTACTGGGTATTTACCCAAATGATATAAATGTAGTGAAAAGAAGGGCCATATGTACCCCAATATTCATAGCAGCAATGGCCACAATAGCCAAACAGTGGATAGATCCAAGGTGCCCTTCAACAGATGAATGGATAAAGAAGATGTGGTACATATATACAATGGAATACTACGCCTCCATCAGAAAGGATAAATATCTAGCATTTGTAGCAACATGGACTGGATTGCAAGCGATTATGCTGAGTGAAATAAGCCAAGCAGAGAAAGTCAAGTATCACATAGTTTCACTTAATTTTGGTGCACACGGGGTAATATAGAGGACAGTAGGAGAAGGAAAGGAAATGGGAAGTAGGGTAATTCAGGGAGAGAAATAAAACATGAGAGACTTTGAACCCAGAAACAAACTGAGGGTCTTGGAGGGAAGTGGGTGGGGGATGTGAAAGCCCAGTGGTATTTACTGAGGGCACATATTGCATGGAGCACTTGGTACGGGGCCTAAACAATGAATCTTGGAACACTGAAAAAATAAAATAAATTAAAAAAAAAAGAAAGGATGCTTACTTTGTCAAATACTTTTAAGCATCTTGAGAAGATCATATGGTTCTTTTTCTTTCTTTTATTAATGTATGTATACTTTGATTGATTTGTGGATGTTTTACCAACCTTGTAGCCCAGAAATAAATTCCACTTCGTCATGGTGAATAATACTTTTAATGTGCCATTTAATCCTATTGGCTAGTATTTTCATAAGTATTTTTGGATTCGTGTTCATCAAGGATATTGGTCTGTAATTCCCCTTTTAATGGGGTCTTTTCTGGTTTTGCAATCGAGGTAATGCTGGTCTCATAAAATGAGCCTGGAAATATTCCTTCCATTTCTACTTTTTAGAATAGTTTAAGGAGAATAGGTATTAATTCTTCTTTAAATGTTTGGCAGAATTCCCCTGGGAATCTGTCTGGCCCTTGACTTTTCTTTTTTTGGGAGATTTTCGATGACTGCCTCAATCTCCTTACTGGTTATGGGTCTGTTCAGGTTTTCTGTTTCTTCCTGGTTCAGTTTTGGTTGTTTATATGTCTCTAGAATTGCATCCATTTCTTCCAGATGGTCAAATTTTCTGGTGTATAGTGGCTCATAATATGTTCTTATAACTGTTTGTATTTCTTTGGTGTTGGTTGTGATCTCTCTTCTTCCATTCAGGATTTTATTAATTTGGCTCCTTTCTCTTTTCTTTTTGATATGTTTGGAAGGGGTTTATCAATCTTGTTAATTCTTTCAAAGCAGCAGCTCGTAGTTTTGTTGTTTTGTTCTTCTGTTCTTTTGGTTTCTAGTTCATTGATTTCTGCTCTGATCTTTATTATTTCTCTCCTCCTGCTGGGTTTAGGCTTTCTTTGCTCTTCTTTTTCCTGCTCCTTTGGGCGTAGGTATGTTGGGTACTTGAGGCCTTCCTTGTTTCTTGAGAAAGTCTTGCATTGCTATATACTTTACAGTCAGGACTGCCTTTGCTGTGTCCCAAAGATTTTGAACAGTTGTGTTTTCATTTTCATTTGTTTTTTGAATTTCTTATATTCTTCTTTATTTTCTGGTTGGTCCATTCATTCTTCAGGAGGATACTCTTTAATATTCATGTATTTGAGTTATTTCCAACTATTCTGTTGTGGTTAAGTTCTAAGTTCAAAGCATTATGGTCCAAAAATATACAGGAAATGATTCCAATCATTTGGTCTGGGTTGAGAGCTTATTTGTGACCCAGGATGTGATCTATTCTGGAGAATGTTCCATGTGCGCTACAGAAGAATGAGTATTTTCTTACTTTGGGATGGGATGGAATGCCTGAATATATCTGTGAGGTCCATATGCTCCAGTGTGTCATTTAAAGCCTTTATTTCATTATCTTTTGTTTAGATGATCTGTCCATTTCAGTGAGGGCATGTTAAAGTCCCTTACTATTATTGTATTATTGTCAACATGTTTCTTTGATTTAGTTATTAATTGGTTTATATAATTGGCTGCTCCCATGTCAGGGACATAACTATTTAAAATTGTTAGATCTTCTTGTTGGACAGACCATTTAGGTATGATAGAGTGTCCTTCCTCATCTCTTACTTTAGTCTTTGGCTTGAAATCTCAGTGTCTGATGTAAGGATTTCCACCCTAGCTTTATTTTTCTTTTGATGTCCATTAGCATGTCAAATTATTTCCCCCCTTACTTTAAATCTGGATGTGTCTTTGTGTCTAAAATCAGTTTCTTGGAGACAGCATATTGATGCGTCTTGGTTTTTTATCCATTATGAAACTCTGTGTCTTTTGATTGGGCCAATAATCCTATTTACATTCAGGGTAACTTTTGGAAGATATGAATTTAGTGCCATTGTATTGCCTCTAAGGTGAGTGTTACTTTATATTGTTTCTTAACCTTTCTGTTCTGTTTCTTTTAGGCTCTCTCTTTGCTTAGAGGGCTTTCCTGTAGGGCTGGCTTGCTGTTTGCAAAATCCTTTAGTTTTTCTTTGTTCTGGAAGCTTTTTTTCTGTCCTTTTACATTCAGTGAGAGTCTAGATGGATATAGTATTCTTGGTTGCATATTTTCCTCCCTTATTACTCTGACTATATCATGCCAGTCCTTTCTGGCCTGCCAGGTCTCTGGGGATAGGTCTTCTCCTAATCTAATATTTCTGCCCTCGTATGTTACAGACCTCTTCCCCACGCTGACTACTAGATTTTCTCATTGTCACTGAGACTTGTAAATTTTCCTATTAGATGACAGGGTGTGGACCTATTTTTATGAATGTTGAGGGGGATTCTCTATGCCTCCTGGATTTTTATGTTTGTTCCCTTCACCAAATTAGGGGAATTTTCTGCTATAATTTGCTTCAATATACCTTCTACCCCTCTCTCTCTTTCTTCTTCTGGGATACCAACTATTTTAATCTTATTTTGTCTTATGATATCACTTGTCCTTCGAATTCTCCCCTCATGGTCTAGTAGTTATTGTTTCTCTTTTTCTCAGCTTCTTTATTCTCCATCATTTGGTCTTCTATATCACCAATTCTCTCTACTGCTTCATTTATCCCAGAAGTAAGAGCCTCCATTTTTCTATTGCACCTCATTAATAGCATTTTTTTATTTCATCTTGGTTAGATTTCAGTTCTTTTACTTGTCCAAAAAAGGATTATTTTTTTAAAATATTTTATTTATTTATTTGACAGAGAGAAACACAGCGAGAGAGGGAACACAGCAGGGGGGGTGAGAGAGGGAGACGCAGGCATTTCACTGAGCAGGGAGCCCAATGTGGGGCCTGATCCCGGGTCTTTGGGATCATGACCTGAGCCGAAAGCAGACACTTAACCAACTGAGCCACACAGGTGCCCCGTGAAAGAGATTATTTAATATATTTCTTGCTTTTTTTGATCCCAGGTAACACCTTAATAATCATCATTCTGAGCTCTAGTTCTGACATATTACTAATATCCCTATTGATTAGGTCTGTAGCCATCAGCATTGCCTCTTGTTCTTTTTTTGATGTGAGTTTTTCCACCTTGACATTTTATCCAGATAAGAATGGATGAATGCAAGAACAAAATACTAAAAGGATAGCAACAGCCCCAGAAAAATATATGCTAACCAAATCATAAGAGAGCCAAAACTGGTGGAGAAGAATGGAAAAAAACCCTTTTACTATGAATATCTATATTTCTCTCTATATATATGATTAGACTGGTGATTAGAACAGAGCCACCCTCTTGATTTTGGGTGTATCTATGTCTGTTAGAAGAAATTGCCTCCCAAAACCTTAAAGAAAGGAAACTTAAATATATTCAAAAATAAGGTATACATGAAGGAGGGATGGAATATGAGTGTAAAGATGAAAATTTTAAAAAGATTCCAAAGAAGGAATTGTTAAGGTGGTCGAAAAAAGGAAAAAGAAAGAAAAAAATAGGAAAGAATGTGATGAGGCTGGAGGCCAGAAGAAATCCATGTGTTAGATTTAGGGTATATTTTTATCTTTAGAGGAAACTGTATCCCAAGTTTTAAATGAAGAAAAACCTATATGTACACAAAAAATAGGCTTACATACAATGGAGGGATAGAATCTGACTAACGGAATGAAAATTTAAAAAGTCAGAGAAAGTCAAATGTCATATGATTTCACTTACTTGTGGATCATAGGGAGTCATATGGAGGACAGTAGGAGAAGGAAGGGAAATGTGAATTGGCGTAAATCAGGGAGGGAGATGAAAAATGAAAGGCTTTGGACTCAGAAAAAAACTAAGGGTCTTTTTTTTTTTTTAAAGATTTTATTTATTTGACAGCGAGAAACACAGCGAGAGAGGGAACACAAGCAGGGGGAGTGAGAGAAGGAGAAGCAGGCTTCCTGCTGAGCAGGAAGCCCGACGTGGGATCCCGGGTCTCCGGGATCATGACCTGAGCCGAAGGCAGTTGCTTAACCAACTGAGCCACCCGGGCGTCCCAAAAACTAAGGGTCTTAGAACGCAGGGCGATGGGGTAATGGATGAGTCTGGTGCTGGATATTGAGGGCACATATTGCATGGAGGACTAGGTGTGGGGCATAAAAAAATGAATCTTGGAGCACCGAAAAAATAAAATAAGGTAATAAAAAGAATTTTTTTGAAAGGCTATTAATATAAAATACTTGAAAAAATGTTAAAATAGGAAAGAGAAAAAAATTTAAAAATAGAATAAGAAAGAATTAGATTAAAAAATTTAACTTTGAAAGTGTAAAGAATCATGGGGAAAAAGCCATGGATTCTACTTGGTGCAATATTCCTCTAATTCTGAATTTCTGTAGTTCTCATTGATCAGTGAACTTGGTCTTGGCTTGTTCTTGTTGATCTTCTGGAGGAGGGGCCTGTTGTACTGATTGTCAGATGTCTCTGCCTGAGGTGGTAATGCCCAGCCCTTTCCAGGGGGCAAGCTAAGCAATCTTCTCAGGTTATCTCTCAGGATCTTTGTTCCCTGAATGCTTTCCGTACTGCTTTGGAGGTTGGGAATGAAGGTTGAGATCCCCTTGTCTCCAGCCCAGAGGAGCCAAGAGCTTGGGGACCCACTCATCAGTGTGCCCTGAGAACAAAGCAGTGAATCCCGCCTTTCTTTCTAGTCTCTGGCCATGCTCTGTGTCACCCGACCTGTGACTGAGCGTTTCTGTCTGTGGTGCTCAGCCCTGTTTGGAGTCTCCAAACCCAGCAGATTCCAGTAGCGTGCTGCCTCTCCTGGAGGAGGAAGGAGGGGGAACTCCCCAGATTTGCCATTTGTGGGGTCCCTACTCAAAGAGCAGTGGCACAACTGCTCCTTGGAACACAGTTTAAGGTAAGTTTAAGCTGAGAGGCCACTCCTTGGCTCCATCTATGCAGCCAGCTTCCTGCTCTGATACCAGGGAGCTCTGCCATGCTCAGGTCATTGTGTGACTGACCCCATGCGTCCTGAGACCACAGTGTCCCTGTGAGGGATCCACCCCCCACTTAACCTCTGGGTGATGAACCTCAGTGGAGCAGACTTCTAAATGTTCCAATTTTGTGCTCTGTGGCTCTACTGCTGCCCAGGATCCAGGCCCTCCCCCATGGTCTGCCCACCCAAATGTTGCCTCCGATTCACTTCTCCATGCATCCTACCTTCCAGAAAATGGTTGCTCTTCTATTCCAAGAATTATACTCCTCTCTTTGATCTCCTGTTGAGTCTGTAGGTGTTCTGACTGGTTTGTTAACCATCCAGATGAACCCCTGGGAGCCAAAGATAACTAGGTCTCCTACTCCTCCACCATCTTGCTCCCCCCATCAAGGGACCTGTTTAAACAGGGTCCCCTACACCTCCACCATTTTCCCTCCATCCACTTCTTCCTGATTGACTTTGGTCTGTATGTTAGAAGACACCGTATCTGAAAATTGTTCAAAAATCAGAACTTACATTTATATGTATATATAATTTAATATATAATATAAATATATAACTATATATAATTGAATAGATGGGAAAATGGGGTAATATTGGATATAAATGTATAGAATTAGATGTAAAAATATAAAAGTTAAAAAGCAACTTAAAAATTTAAGTTAGGAAATAAGAATCTGTTTGAAATGGGAACAGCATAATAAAAGAAAAATTAAGGAAAAGACCAGAAACATTAAAAAATGTTAAATTTTTGCCTGAAGTATAAGCACGTTGGTGGGACACTTGGAGCTCCCGATATTGCATTCCCCTGGTGCTGGAGTTTTACCTTCCTGTACAAAATAAGCTCATCATTCACCTGTGCTTCCAGTCTGTCTTCTGGGGGACGGCCCACTGCTCAGCTTCTCAGGCATCTTTCCCTGGGGGAGTTGCCCCACCTTGTCAGGGGCACTGGCTTAGTGTGAGCTGACCCTGGGTGTGGTTCTCTCTCCCTGGTGCCTTTCTGTTAGTCTTTAGAAGGTCAGAGCAAACGGGGCCCTGTGGGAATATCCATCCCAGAGTCAGAATGTGGTGGTCTGCACCCCAAACCCTATCTCAGCAAATCCTCCAGGTCAATCCATCCTCACTTCTATGTGTAGAAACTGCACAGACTTGTGCTATTCGTGTGTACTGCAACTCTCTTGGGAATGTTCCAGGGATCCCTGAGTGTCTCTGTGCTTTCTGAGTCTGCAACTGTTAGTGACTGTGAGCTCCTGAGTGCACCCTTGCCCCCTCCTTCCAGCTCATGCTGGATGCCCCCCCCCCAGTGTCCTTCAGGGATCACATTGCTCTGAGAGCTGTTGTCTAGTTGTGGGTGTAGCCACTTTAGCTTTTAAAGCACCAAATCCTGAGATTCCCCCACTACCCCACACTCACTGCCCTTTTCTGGGCGATGTTGCGATCCGTGACTGTCTCTGCTTTCTCACTTTCCAATTGTGATTGGCCATGGGATCACATGTGCACCCTGTTCCATGGCTCCCAGTTCTTGGCTGGGTGCTTCTCTAGTGTCCTTTCATGGCCACAGCACCCTGAGAGATGTTGCCCTGTTTTGGTAGGAAGCTATTTTATATCTCCCTTGGGATGTTAAACTTCCTTCACCTTCTAGTCCTTTTCAGGGTGGTCAGATGGAGAGTGTTCTCTCAGCTGGTCTGGCTTGTGCACTATGAAGACTAGAGATTAGAGTCCCTTCTGGGCTTGCTGACCATAACCAGTCTCCCTGGGCCCCTACTTGGGCTCTCTGTTGGTTCAGGTTCCCTCAGTCCTCTGGTTCTTCTTGCATCTGAGATCACAATGATCCACCTAGCATTTTTTTTTGTTCATCCCCTGTGCCCTTTTCAGCAAGGGATGTCTCTCACCGGAGCAGATTTCAAAGGGTCCTGATTTTTTCGCTCCTATTTTTACAGTTTTCTTGTGGCTGACTTATGGAAGCTTCCTCCTGTCTCAATTTATGGTCTCATATTTCATCAAAGATTAAAATTTCTGCAGCTCCTACCTTCCAAAAAGTAGTCATTTTTCTGCTTGTAGAGATCTAGGTCATTCTTATATCTGAGGTTGAATTCGGGTATGTTTAATTCTTTGATAGAAATCCAGTTAAATTTAAGGGAATACCTGAAATGAGGTCCCCTACTCTGCCACCATATTGCCCCCTCCTTCTCCTGAAAAAAAGGACTTCAATGGACACACTGGATCGGATTGATTCCTTTTTTTATGTTTTAAAATTTTTTTATTTAAATTCATACCAGTTCACACATAGTGCATTATTGGTTTCAGAAGTAGAGTTTAGTGATTCCTCAGTTGCATATAACACCTAGTGCTCATTCCATCAAGTGACCCCATAATGCCCATCAGCCAGTTTTCCCATCTACCCCCCTAGCCAACACTAGTTTGAACATAAAATTTGGAGTGTAATTTCAGGATTTGCATTGGAGAATGTTCTTTTTTTTTAAAGATTTTATTTATTTGACAGAGATAAACACAGCCAGAGAGGGAACACAAGCAGGGGGAATGAGAGAGGGAGAAGCAGGCTTCCCGCCAAGCAGGGAGCCTGATGTGGGAATCAAACCCGGGTCTCCAGGATCATGACCTGAGCCAAAGGCAGTCGCTTAACCAACTGAGCCACCCAGGCATCCCTGGATTGGAGAATGTTCTTCCTAGAATTCTAGCTTTATATATTTATTTTTTCTCACAACATTATCTCCTGAAATTCCTTTTTAAAAATTATGTTCAGTTAGCCACCATATAGTACATCATTAGTTTTTGATGTCGTGTTCAGTGATTCATTATTTGCATATAATACCCAGTGCTCATCCCAATACATGTCCTCCTTATGGCCCATCATCGAGTTACCCCATTTGATCAACCCCACCCCTCGGAAATCCTGTTTGTTCCCCAGGGAAACATTGACTTCTGAAATTATTTACTTGGGGCATTGTATTTTCTTTTTGATAAAACTAGGCAGATGTTTCTCAGTTTATGTTTTGTTTTTTTTTCTTCAAGGAACCAGGCTTTGGTTTTTTGAGCTCTTCTGTTGTTTTTTAGTTCTTATGTTATTTATTTCTGCTCTAGTCTTCCCTATTTCCTTTGTTTTGCTGTTTTTAGGCTTTTGTCAATTTACTTTCTCTAGCTCCTTCAGTAAATTTAGGTGGTGCCTTTCAGACTTTCTTGCTTCTTGAGATCTTTCTCTATGCTGTGTATTTCTGTTGTAGGCTGCCTTTGCTGCAGAGAAATTAGGGGAAATTGATAAAGGCTTTATACCTGTGTGTGTGTGTGTGTGTGTGTGTGTGTGTGTATGCGTGTGTGTGTATTATGTTCAGACTCCACATCCACACCACACCTGGAGGAGCTTCACCTGCTTTTGCATGTTTTCACTAACACTGATTCTGTGAACGCTGTTTAAGACAGTGACCCTACACCAAGACACTTTCCTCTTTTATTTTGGATGTTGATGTCTCTGTGGTCTCACGTCCAGTATGCATTATATGCTGCCTCTAATAAGTTTGCACATTGAGCTGGGTTGACCTGGGACACGTACTGAGTGCTTTCTGAGATTCCTGTAAAGGATCAGTTGAGGAGCCTCAGGATATTTGTGATTAATTGGTATTTAGTGACAGCCATAAACATTGTGAGTGACTGTGTATTTTGTGCATTTTAGTATAATTGTTTTCCCATTATTCCAAAATTTCTACGTCAGAGAGTGAAAAGGTAAGTACAGAACTATATGTGCAGAGTGGGTCCCTTGAGGGAAAGTCTTCTCTGGAGAGGAATCCCAAGACCCTCACAGGAAACTTGCCCATAACCTCCATCTGCACCTGCTCCTGGGGCTTCAAGAGAGAATTGGTGAGTTGTGTGCACCCCCTGGTGGTCCAGATCCCCTCCTACAGTGAGGTTTGTGTCTGGGCTCACACTGATGTCCCCTCACTGTGTCTTTCGCACAGTAATACACGGCCGTGTCCTCGGCTCTCAGGCTGTTCATCTGCAGATACAGCGTGTTCTTGCCGTTGTCCCTGGAGATGGTGAATCGGCCCTTCACAGAGTCGGCATAGTATGTGCTACTTCCATCAGGGTTAATACGTGCGACCCACTGCAGCCCCTTCCCTGGAGCCTGGCGGACCCAGTCCATGCTATAGCTACTGAAGGTGAATCCAGAGGCTGCACAGGAGAGTCTCAGGGACCCCCCAGGCTTCACCAGATCTCCCCCAGACTCCACGAGCTGCACCTCAGCCTGGACACCTGCAGATACAAAACATCCTGGTCAGGAAATGGTCCCACAGTCACTGTTTCTTTCACTCATATCCACTCACACCCTCAACGTCTCTTGTTCACCATGAATTACCTTTTAAAAGAGCAACAAGGAAAACCCAGCCAAGTACTAACTCCATAGTGAGTTGTCTGTGTCCTGTCCTGATGAGTGATTGGGACACCTGGGAATCCTGGGGCTGGGCCTCCTCTCCCAGCTGGAGGGTCAGGCTTGGCCTGTTTTAATCAGCAGAGGGAGGGCCCTATTTGCATGTCCTCTGACTATATATTCAGTTTGGGATCTATGTGGACATAGAAGGTAATGACCAGAAGAGAAATGACTGCCTTTGTTTTGGTCGTATTGAGCACTTTTGGGAAAACTTGATTTTTCATTATATAACTTCCCAAAGAATATACTCAACCACCATGTTCTACTTTCTTTCTTTTTTGTTACATAGTCACACAAATGTTCTGGGATAGGTGTCATATATTGTCCCACAATGATATGTAAACCTAGATCCACAAATTCTGGAGATTTTGTGATTTGCCCAAGAATACATACCGAGTGATAGCGAGCCTCAGGATATGGCCTGTGCTCATACCCACAGGGTACACTGTCCCCTGAACCACCTGGAGGACAGTGTGGGTGGACTCATGAGGAATGTGGAACCCTCCAGTAATGGGCACAGGATGATTTTACTTGCTCTAGAGTTTCCCTGAAGTATAGAGAATCAGGGCACATGCTGGTCTATTTTCTAACATTTCAATTTTTATATGTTCCTCCCGAGTCATCTCTGTGATTATTTGTGACAATTTTGATAAGTGTGCTTCACACAGAATGAACAGCACACATGCAGAGTGTGTGATATGGTAAATATTGGTGTCAGAATCAATATTATCCAGAGTAAGCAAATCAGTTCTTCAGAAAACTTTCTCTATTTTCTCTGAAATTCCTCCTTTCTCTTCCCTTTTGCACCTTGTCCCCACATAATTATGGGTTTTTCTCATGTTACTTAGACTATTTTTTAAGATTTTATTTATTTGACAGAGAAAAACACAGTCAGAAAGGGAACACAAGCATGGGGAGTAAGAGAGGGAGAAGCAGGCTTCCCGCCGAGCAGGGAGCCCAACATGGGGCTTGATCCCATGTCTCCGAGATCATGACCTGAGCTGAAGGCAGTCGCTTAACCAACTGAGCCACCCTGGTGCCACCCGATTAGTTTTAATTTTGAAGAAATTTTGTTGTATGTCATTGTATTTTTTGGCCTTTTTTTTTTCCTTTTGCGTCAGTCCTTGAAAATTCAACCATGTTCCTCTATGTAGCAATAGGGATTCTTTCTAGTTTCTGATAGTTCAATAGAGTTCCTTCTCACCCTGCTCAGGTAGATATGGAGCTCAGAGTTTATGTGCTTTCTACAATAACTGACCTGAGGAGAATGAAGACAAACAAATTTTCATCGACATAAGGGTTTCTGTTTCCCATTGTTTTTGTAAATTATGTAGATGTCTTTAAAAAGTCAACTTCAAATATGAGAATGTAATTAAAGTACAGTAGGAGCTAGGAATTTCCCTGAGAAAACATCTCACCCTGCACTCTTCTTTATTAGGAGGGTTACGATTACTGCTTCAATTTCCTTGCTGGTTATCAGTCTGTTCAGATTTTTTTTTTTGCTTCCTTTTTCAGTTCTGGTAGTTTTTATGTTTCCAGAAATGCATCCATTTATTTCAGATCATCCTAACTTGGTATGTAGTTGCTGATAATAAATTCAAAAAATTGGGTTTACTTGGTGTTGGTCATCATCTGTACCATTTCATTCATTATTTTATTAACTTGGGTCCTTTCTCTTCTTTTGAATATGTCTGGCTGGGAGTTTATCATTCTTATTACTTTTTAAAATTTATGCTGTAATTTTTAAAATAATAATTTATTTTATGTTTCAGTTTTTCAAGAGTCATTGCTTATACCCCACACCCAGTGCTCTATGCATTCATGCCCTCAATACCCACCACCAAGTTCACTTATCCCCTCACACCACTTCCAAAACCCTGTTTGTTTCTCAGAGTCCAATGTTTTTCATGCTTCATCTCCCTCTCTGATTTAACCCAATTCACACTTCCTTTCCTTCTCCCACTGTCCTCCTTGTTACTCCCTATGGTCCCCCCAAAGTGTGAAAACATATGATACTTGACTTTCTCTGCATGGCTTTTTTCACTCAGCTTGATTTCCTCCAATCACGTCAATGTTGCTACAAAAGTAGGGTGTTCATCCTTTTTGATGGGGGCATAATATTCCATTAGATATATGGACCACATCTTCCTATCCATTTATATGTTGAAGGGTACTTTACCTCTTTCTACGGCTGGTGATTGTGGCCATCGCTGCTATGAACATTGGGGTACATATGGCCCTTCATTTCACTACATCTGTATTGTTAGGGTCAATACAGTGGTGCATTTGCAGGATCATAGGGTAGCTCTATTCTTTTTTTAAAGGAATCTCCACACTGTTTTCTGAAGTGGCTGCACCAACTTGTATTCCCACCAAGTGTAAGAGGGTTCCCCTTTCTATACAGCCTCTCCAATACTTGTTGTTTCCTGTACTGTTAATTTTGGCCATTCTGACTGGTGTAATCTCAATGTCATTTTGATTTGAATTTCCCTGATAGCTAATGATGATGAACATTTTTTCATGTGTCTCTTAGCCATTTGTATGTCTTCATGCAGAAGTGTCTGTTCATGGCTCCTGCCCATTTTTTTTGATGAGATCATCTTTTTTTTTTTTTGGTTGTTGAGTTTGAGGAGTTTTTTTTTTTTTTGAGGAGTTCTTTATAGACCTTGGATATCAGCCCTTTGTTTGTAGTGTCATTTGCAAAATATTTTCGCAGTATATGGGATACTTCTTTGTTGTTGGTTTTTTTTTTTTACTGTTTTCTTTGCTGTTAAGAAACTTTTAATTTTGATGAAGTCCCAAAAGTTCATTTTCACTTTTGTTTCCTATTCCTTTGGAGACGTGTCTTGAAAGAAGTTGCTGTGGATGATGTCTAAGAGGTTACTGCCTATGTTCTCATCTAGGATTTTGATAGATTTCTGCCTCACATTGAGGTCTTTCATCCATTTTGAGTTTACTTTGTGTGAGGCATAAGAGAATGGTAAATTTCATTCTTCTGTATATAGCTATCCAATTTCCCCAGCACCATTTGTCAAAGATACTGTCTTTTTTCCACTGGATATTTTTTCCTGCTTTGTCAAAGGTTACTTGACCACAGAGTTGCGGGTCCACATCTGGACTCTCAACTCTGTTCATTGGTCTATTTGTCTGGTTTTGTGCCAGTAGCATGCTGTGTTGGTGATCACAGCTTTGTAATAAAGTTTGTATCAGACAACACGATGCCCCCAGTTTGTTTTTCTTTTTCAATGAGTCCTTAGTAATTCGTTGTCTTTTCTGGTTTCATATAAATTTTAGGATTGTTTGTTTTAGCACTTTGAAAAACGTTGGGGGAATTAAGATCGGGATGGCATTGAAAGTATACCTTTTGCTGGGCAGTACAGACATTTTAACAATGTTTATTCTTCTAATACATCAGCAATACTCTTTGATCTTTCTGTGTCTTTTTCAGTTTCTTCCATGAGTCTTCTGTAGTTCTGCAAGTACAGATACTTAACTTCTTTGGTTAATTTTATTCCTCGGTATCTTATGGTTTTTGGTGTTATGATAAATGGAATTGATTCTCTAATTTCACTTCCTATATTTTAATCGACAATGTATAAGAACGCAACTCATTTCTGTGCATTGATTTTCTATCTTGCCATAATATTGAATTGCTGTTTGAGTTCTAGTAGTATGGGTTTAGAGTCTTTTGGGTTTTCCATATAACGTTTCATGTCATCTGTGTAGAGAGATTTTGACTTCTTCTTTGGCAATTTGAATACCTTTTATTTCTTTTTGTTGTCTGATTTCTGTTGCTAGATCATCTAACACTATGTTGAATAACAGTGGTGAGTGTGGGCACCCATGTCTTGTTCCTGATCTCAGTGGGAATGCCGTCAGATATTCCCCATTAGCATGATATTCCTGTGGGTTTTTCATAGGTAGATTTTATGAGGTTGAGGAATGTTCCCTCTATCCCTAACGTTGAAGAGCTGTAATCAGGAATGGATGCTGTATCTTGTCAAATGCTTTTTCTGCATCAATTTAGAGGACCATGTGGTTCTTCTCTCTTCTCTCATTGATTTGTTCTATCACATTGATTGATTTGTGAATGTTATACCTCACTTGTATCCCAGCAATAAATCCCACCTTGTCTTGGTGGATAATATTTTTAATGTACTGTTGGATCCTATTAGCTAGGATCTTGTTGATCCTTCCCAAACCCTCAGTTTCTTTCTCAGAGTCCAAAGTCTCATGGTTTACCCCTGTTCACATTTCCTTTCCTTCTCCTACTGTCCTCCATGTTAGTCCTGATGCTCACAAGTATGTGAATCCGTATGATACTTGAATTTCTCTGCTTGTATATTTCACTCAGAAAATCATCCATTTCATATCATTTCTTTTCACCAAGCCCATGGTCACATTTCAAAAATAGGGGGAGAAGTTCAGAACTCCTTATTGACGGAACTACAGTCCTGGACTCTGCAGCCTGACACCTTCCAAATCTTTCCAAATGATGCTTCAACAGACATTCCTTCTGTCCACATAGAGGTTGGAAAGATCCCTCTCCAAAAATAATAAAGAATAAAATTTTGATACAAAGTGTTTAAATCTTTCTTCAGTGGGTCTGGACTCTTCAAATCTTTCTATAGATACTTGTGTGCCCATAAGGGCATTATTTTTGTCCCAAATCCCTGACCCATTTTATAAGGAAGTGAGGCATATTTTGTCCCCTTTCCTCCTCAGCCCATCAACAAAGCTGTCCCTTCTCAGGGTTTCTGACACAGGCAGGATGTGGGTTCTCACACTGTGTATCTTGCACAGTAATACACAGCTGTGTCCTCAGACCTCAGGCTTCTCAGTTCCATGTAGGCTGTGCTTGTGGATGTGTCTGCCGTCAGGGTGAGTCTGCCCTGGAATTGCTGTGCATATCTTGTTTCTCCATCTTCAGGGTCAATTCGTCCCATCCACTCAAGCCCTTGTTCTGGGGCCTGTCGCACCCAGTGCATATAGTAGCTAGTGAAAGTGTATCCAGATGCCTCACAGGAGACCTTCACTGATGCTCCAGGCTTCCTCACCTCAGCCCCGGACTGCACCAGCTGCACCTGGGAATGCACGCCTGTGGAGAGGGAGAAGGTGGGGCTGATGTCATCCTTGACTGGCCATTTCCCCCTCAGCCCAGAGACTGGGAGTCCCTTACCTGTAGCCAGTGCCACCAAGAAGAGGGTTCTCCAGCTCCAGGCCATGATGAGAGGCTGCGCTCTCAGAGCCTACTGTAGTGGAGGGCTGCAGTGGTTGGGTGCTGCTCTCAGAGCACAGTTATTCCCACACTTAACATAATGCAGCTTGGATTATTTGCATATTAATGAGGGAGAGAATTTCATACTCAAGACCAGACCCATCAAGAGAAGAAGCAGATCTACATTGCAGGGACTGAGCTCAGTCAGAGAGTGAGGACCCAAGTCCTAATCCTTGTTTCAGGACATGGGTACCCTGCCAGCCTCCTGAACTGCGTGTAGACAGAGCTTCTCCACTGAGGGAAAAAAAGCCCCAGGAATGTTCCTCATGAATGAAATGGCAGATAAACCACCTGAACCTGTTCTTGGCTCTGCTATCTTAATTCCTTATTCCTGGATCAGTGTGTCTCCAAAATGCTGCACCCATGAGCTAATAAGTGCATTCCTTCCTCTATCTCATTATGATTAAGGTACCTAAGAGCCCTGGAATATCATCCTCTTTAAATATGCTTCTCATTGCCTTGAGTTTGGTAAATACTACTGATCAAATGGGATCTGCACACCATTTAGATTTCCCTGTTCTACTTATATTTTACATTGTTTTCTGTAAAAGGAAACCCTGACTTCTAGAGAGAACAATGTCCCCAGAGCCCGTGTACCTGTTCCTGGGTCAGCAGCCCTGTACTAGGTGGTCCTGAGCTCCCCATGCAGCCCAGATGTTGTCTTGCAGGGAAGACCCTGCCTGGGCTCATAGAGTATTTACTACAGTGTCTCCACTCCAGTATTACATGATGAAGGGAAGCAAAATATGCACCCCACATGTGCCCCTGGAATTAAAGGTAATTGAGATACAGCCCATGCAAAAGCACCCCAACCTACTCTATTCCCCTGACAGCTGAACATAAGTCTCCCATGAGAAAGACTCCCTCTGTACCAGGAGGAGAGGGATGTCCTTAATACCAGATTTGGCATTTAAGACACAAAATGCTATAGAAACAAACTTTATTTATTCACAAATTTATTTCCACTAACCCACGCTTATTTTTCTTCTCATTCTTCACAAGTTTCCTGTTTATTTTTCTAAAGGTTTAAGAGTTTTCTGCTTTGCTCACATCTTTGTGTCATATTTTTATGGTCCTTTATAAGTGCAAAATTAAAATGTCTTTTTCTCCTGGTTTTCTTATTTCAATTTAATTATTAAACCACCTAAAGAACCTCGAAGGAGATGTGGTAAATCTTTCTGCCCCTACAGTATGTTTGCTCTTCCTTCAGAGAGCTTTTGCAGTGACTGCCTATGCTCTGATAGCATGTCCTGCAATAGTGAGCTGGCCTTACTATCCCTGCATACTCTTCACGGAGACCCCAAGCAAGGGATCTCTGAACCTACCTGGGAGCCCCTTCCCTGGAAGCCCCATCTGCCCTGACACAGTGTGCAGTTTGTCCATATGCTCTGGGGGCTGTTGGGAAGGGGTTCTCTTATCTCCTTTAGGCTCTTGGGATTGCAGTTCATATCTGAATACATCTGCTTGTGCACACACATGTAGCTCCCAGACCACTCCACACCCACTGTCCAATAGCATGCACCAGTACTGTAGCTGATATTTGCAACAGGGATCCAAATTTTCCCTTTCCCTGTACCCAGGATATGGCCAGTGCCCTCCGCACTCACATTGGGACCAGGTGTGCACCTCCTTTCATGACAAGACAACAAAAGCAAACAATTGAAGCAGAGACAGGGTAGTGAATGCACATTGGGTTTTCCTATTCTTCTAGTACCTGGGGACCCTGCAGGTACTGTGGACAGGAGAGTCCATGCTTGCTCCTCAGAGTATCATTCCTGGGCTGACCAACCCTGTAGTGGTTGCCATCACTGAGCCCCTGACTTGTGGGGAAGACCCCAATAAACTTGTAGCCCCAAGAGATACCCTTTCCCAGTGGGCACAGCCAGGATACTAAGGGCAGGGCTATGGAGGTTCCCGGACAGGGTAGTATCCCCAAAACAATGGCACGTGCCGATGCAGGAATGGCGATCTGGAATGCTGTCTTGTTGGGTCAGGGCCCCTGCTTGGGTGACAGTGAAGAATCTATGAGATGGCAGTGTCCCTATCATAATTTAGTCCCTGCCTCACCTGAGCAGATGGGCTCCATGAAGAACTGGCCTGTCTTGTTAAGTTTCCAGAAGAGATAGTACTACACAACAAGCTAAAGTGGTGGGATGCATCTGCTTCTGGTTTGGATAAAATATCTACTCCCAAGAGGTTGATGTTGTGTGCAAAGAGTCCTTGTGGGTCTTCTTCAGGGAGAGCAGTGCTGCTGGGGCCTGGGGGGATTCTTGTGACTGCAACAGTGTCCCATCCTCCAGACTGTATTCAGGGCTTGCACAGTTGGCTTGCACACTCCACACAGCAGGATCAGTGAGGTGTGTCCCCCATCCTGGATGAGCACTGGGTTCATGCCCACCAAACAGGAGGCCTGGTCAGTGCATGGACTCTGGACTGTTCTCACTGCTGCTGATGAGTGTGAATACCAGAAGAAGGAGTGAGGCTGGTCCTGGGACTGAAGACAGGGATGAGAAGCCATCTGATGACTATCTTGTACCTGAAAATGGGAGTCCTGGTGACCTCATACCTGTGGCAGAGATTACCCTGAGAATTGGGAGAGGAAAATAATCAGCTCCAGGTCACCTGGTGGGCAGGGAAGCAGAGGGACAGTTGAGTGTGGTCAGTGCTCTGAGAGCCATCCCAGATTCCACACAACCATTCTTCTCCCAGACAACTCTGGTTCTGTCCATTCCTGGGGCTCTATATTCTGCCATCCCCTCTCCTGACACCTGCCCCTTGTACCTCAGGGAGCACTTTCTCCTGTGATTTTGCCAGAATCCTCACAGAGACTCCTAAGAAAGGCAACAAAGAATAGAGAGAGGTACTGTCCCAGACCACAAAGAGACAGGGAAAAGGTGTCAGGCTGAGGATGGAGGGTTCAGAACTTGGTCTGGAAATTGCAGGATCCTTGTCCTCCATGTGGTATCACTGCTGCCCCTGAGTGTCCCTTTCTTGTCCTCAAGCAGATTTGTTTCTTGTAGCCCCTAAGCTTTAATCCCCTCCTGTGCCTGTGGTGTGGGGCTCCTCTCTGGGGAGGGACACTGATCCCATTAGGAGACTTTCCCTTCCTGACCCAAGGGCTTCCCACAGTCTCAACGTCCTCATCCCATCAGATGTTAGGTTTTAGCATGAGGATGGTAGAGGACACACACATGGAACTCATATCAGCAGCTGAAGAATCAGTTAGTTATTGCCTGCAGGTGGAAGGCTTCTCCCATCCAGCACCTCAATTGGAGCATTCTCATTGATCCAGTAGAAGCTTCTGATCTCTGTGCGCACACAGCAAACACAAGACCTTCAGAAACAGCTGGTGACCTTGGCGTCTGGAGATATTCCACCTGAGACCCTGGGTAAGCCCTCTTTCTACTTCTAATAGTTTTATTAATATCGTCATCCTAGGTGTTTTCATTCGCATTGTCCAGGGACTGCATTTATCCTCTACACCTAGTGGTCACATTTTCTTTTCTTTTAGTTTTATAGTTCTTGCAGGGAATTAGTCATCAGTCTTTATAGTCTGATAATTCATTACTGACAACTTAAGGTTCATTCCTCCCTCTTCTACTATACAAATGAGAAGTTTTATTAGAAAGCCTAATTTCTTTGCCTTTGATGTTCCATCACAAATTTTCCACAATTGGCTCACAATAAAATCTGTGCTTTAGTGTCTTTTCTTTGGTTTATTAAAGCATTTTTGACACGCTGTGTAGCATTCACTGAAATCCACAGACACCTTGATGATGGACGTGAGAAATATTTTATATCTCTTTGTGTCTGTGCATTGTACCATCTGATTCAACCAAGCTTGGTGGAGGTCCCTCTAGCTCTTTATGCTGCCAACTAAAATAAGTGATGTGAGCACGGTGTCCACAGTTACCCCAAGCACTGGGATCATTCTCCTTTAGCTCTGTCTTCATGATGTCCCATGTACCTGATGTCCAGCATGCACTTTAAGATGCTGGTTCATGGCTTCTACACTGGACTCTGTGATGTGTAGTATTTGTGCCCCTGAATGTTTTCATAGATTTTGGGACTTACGTCAGAATATCTGTAATTATTTGTCAATTAGGGCAAGTGTTAAGCAAGTGTAAGTGACTTTATGTCTTTTGTGCATGTGAATATGGTTTTCCCCTATTATAAGTAACCATTCTATTTACAGATGTAGGAAGTAAGGCCAAGTTGTAATTCCAGAGAGGGTCCCTGGGGGGCTGATTTATGGAATGAAGGCCCCAAACTGTTACAGGAAGCATGTGTTCAACCTCCACCTGTAGCTACTTCTGGTTGGAAAGCATATTGTTGTGTCTTGAGTCATCCCTGGTCATCTGCGTATATATTTATGTGTTCTGCTATTTATTTTATTTTTTTGTTTAATAATTTATTTTATTTTATTTTTCCAGTGTTCCAAGATTCATTGTTTATGCACAATACCCAGTTCTCCTTGCAATACAGCCTTCCTTAATACCCACTGTCAGCACTCCCATCCCCCCACCCCCTCCCCTCTAAAACTCTCAGTTTATTTCTCAGAGTCCACAGTCTCTCATGCTCTGTCTCCCTCTCCGATTCACCCCACTTCACATTTCCTTTCCTTCTCTTAATGTCCTCCATGTTACTCCTTGTGCTCCACAAGGAAGTGAAACCAATTGATAATTGTACTGCCTAGTTCTTAAGTGGATTATTTACTTTTGTGGTGTTAAGTCTGGTAAATTATTTAAAGATTTTATCATAGACATTGTTTTCAAACATCTCCCATTCCTCGCTGATAGGTGGAACTTATGCAAGAAAACAGATGAACATGTGGGAAGTGGGCGAAGGAAAGAAAAGGAGTGAAGGGAACAAGCCACAGGTGACTCTAAATAAAATATTCATGGCCCCCAGTTTTGCTATACTGCCTTCTCTCTCCCAACCTACCCATGTTGCCTCATGGTGAGAGTCCTACAATTACTTCAGAGAGGAAATAAAAAGTTGAACCTGGTCACATTTGTTTTTGCATGATGTTCATACACCAATTAAAGGTGGAACTCATTAGACTTATCTTGTTCTCTACTACCCTGAAGTATCTGGTTTTATATGTGAGATTTCCCTAATGGAGACAGGATTATAGCATGAACTCAGTGGCACCATCTTGCAAATCTGAGGCCAAGTTAAGATCCTTATAGAATGAAGATGTTGGTCATACTGCCATGTAATGGCCTGGGACAAGAAGAAGATTTGGTGACAATAAGGAGAATACATCATTGCTAGAATATGAAAGCACCTATAAACACCAGCTTTATTCCTTTCCAGTTACAGAAATGAGGTTCTTACTTGTCATGGATATTTCTTCCTTATTTGTTTGTTTGTTTATGAATATGTGTATGTCTTTGTCTTATTCCCTTGTGTTTTTTTGCCATATAACATAAGATGTATTGACTTTATATCATTGCATTTGAGAGATCTTAATTTTCTCTCATAATATTTCAGTTGAAAAATATCAGGGAGAAGAGTAAACACCACCTAAGATTTTCACCCCTTCTTTGGGGGAAATGTTTGGAGAGTTCTTGGTCATATGCAGGATACTTGTATCATATATGGTGAAACTATAACCAAATTATTAATTTTTATTTGTGGAATGAGTATGAGTAAGGCAATGAATATGGATGACTGGTTTACAGGAGTTGATAAGTGATGGCTAACTCTATATGTCAGAATGATAGGGACATAGGTCCTCATATTAAACATTGTTTCCCTGGGAGAGTCTGAGGTTGTTTCTAGGAGATATTGATGGTTTCATCTCTGCTTTCTGTGTATGTGGGCATCATCCAGTCCATTAAGGTTCTGAATAGAATAAAAGACTGAGGGGGGAGGAATTCTGTCATGTTTCCTTCCTGTGTACATGCTGGAGGGAGTACACTGGTCACCTCCTGCCATGGGATTCAATCCAACCTTCAGTTCCCCAGGTTCTCTGACTCTACCCCATTGAGAATCTGATGAGAATTGTATCACTGGCCCTCCTGGGTCTCCACCTTGTGAGAGTCGATCATGGGACTTCTCAGACTCTTCAGTGATGTATGCCAATGGGCTATGGGTTCTGTTCCTCAGGATAACCTTAACTAATACATGGAGATTCTAGTATGTCTTGTGGTTTACTGTAACTGAGTAAGAAACACAAATAAAGGCCTAACAATCAAAGTTCTATGACAAAATAAGTCACACATATAAAGGCCTAACAATCAAAGTTCTATAAATAAAGTGTCCTGTGATGTGCTTGGGACAAGATCTGGGTAAGGATGATGAAGGAGTGATGAGATGATGAAGAAATCAACAAATCTATGAAGGGAAAGACCCCTGATCCTTGGACACTGATTGGGGAAGCCTGCTTCTGCTCATCCTGGGGGCAGTTCCTAGAGCCTTGCAGAAGCAGGAGTGCAGATGAGAATCTAAGGATGATGTCATCTTTTGAAAAGAAAGAGTAATAAAGATTTTGACAATAGTAGTGAGAGTGGGCATCCTTGTCTTGTTCCTGATCTCAATGAAAAGGCTGTCAGCTTTTCCCCATTGAGAGTGATATCTGCTGTGGGTTTTTCATAGATATATTTTATGAGGTTGAGGAATGTTCCCTCTATCCCTATAATTTGAAGAGTTTTAATCAGGAACAGATGCTGTATTTTGTCAAATGCTTTTTCTACATCAATTGAGAGGACCATGTGATTCCTCTCTCTTCTCTTATTGATTTTTTCTATTACATTGATTTATTTGTGAATGTTGAACCACAGTTTTATCACAGGGATAAATCCAACCTAGTCATGGTGGATAATCTTTTTAATGTAGTGTTGGATCCTATTAGCTAGGATCTTGTTAAGAATCTTGGCATCGATATTCAATAGGGATATTGGTTTGAAATTCTCCTTTTTAATGGGGCCTTTGTCTGGTTTGGGGATTAAAGTAATGCTGGCTTCATAAAGAGAGTCTGGAAGTTTTCCTTCTGTTTCTTAAAAAAAAAAAAAACCAGCTTCAGGACAATAGGTATTATTTCTTCTTTGAATGTTTGGTAGAATTCTCCAGGGAATCCATCAGGTCCTGGGCTCTTGTTTTTTGGGAGGTTTTTGATCCCTGTTTCAATCCTGTTACTAGATATTGGTCTATTCAGACTGTCAGTTTCTTCCTGTTTCAGTCTTGGAAGTTTTTAGTTTTCCAGGAATGCATCCATATGTTCTAAGTTGTTTAACTTTTTGGCATATAACTGTTGGTAGTAATTTCTGATGATTGTTTCTATTTATTGGTGTTAGTCATGATCTCTCCCCTTCCATTCATAATTTTATTAATTTGGGTCTCCCTTTTCTTTTGAACTAGTTTCACCAATGGTTTACCAATCTTATTAAAATTTTTCAAAGAACCAGCTTCTAGGTTCATTGATGTGTTGCACTTATCTATAGTTTCCAATTCATTTATCTCTGCTCTAATCATAATTATTTCCCATCTTATGTGGGTTGACTTAATTTCTTGTTTGATTTTTCCAGTTCTTTCAGGTGTAATGAGAGTTGATGTATTCAGGATTTTTCAGGTTTTTGAGAGAGCCTTGGATGGCTATGTATTTTACCCTCAGGTCTGCCTTTGCCATATCCCATAGGTCTTGGATTGATGTATCTTCATTCTCATTGGTTTCCATGAAATGTTTAAGTTATTCTTTGATTTTCTGGTTGATCCAAGCATTCTTGAGCAGGATCGTCTTCATTCTCCAAAGGCAAAGGGAACAAAACCAAAATGAACTTTTGGGACTTCATCAAAATCAAATCTTATGCTCAGAAAAGGAAACTGTCAACAAAACCAAGAGGAAACCCCTGTAATGGGAGAAGATATTTGCTAATGACACTATAGACAACGGGCTGATATCTAATATCTATACAGAACTCCTCAAACTCAACAACCAAAAAGAAGATTATCACATCAAAAATGGTCAGGAAACATGAAGAGGTACTTCTTCATAAAAGACATACAAATGGCTAACAGATACATGAAAAAATGTTCATAATCACTAGCTATCAAGGAAATTCAAATAAAAACCACACTGAGATACCACCTTACACCAGTCAGGATGGCCAAAATTAACAGGACAGGAAACAAGTGTTGGAGAGGCTGCGGAGAAAGGGGATCCCTCTTACACCGTTGGCAGGAATGCATGTTGGTGCAGCCACTTTGGAAAACAGTGTGCACATGACTTAAAAAATTAAAAATAGAGCTAACATATGACCCTGTAATTGCACTCCTGGGTATTTACCCTAAAGATACAGATGTAGTAAAAAGAAGGGCCATATGTACCCCAATGTTCATAGCAGCAATGGCCACAATCACCAAACTGTGGAAAGAGCTAAGATGACCTTTAACAGATGAAAGGATAAAGATGATATGGTCCATATATACAATGGGATATTACACCTCCATCAGAAAGTATGAATGCACAACTTTTGTATCAACATGGATGGAACTGGAGGAGATTATGCTGAATGAAATAAGCCAAGCAACAAAAGTCAAATATCATATGGTTTCACTTACTCATGGAGCCTAGGGTGTAATATGGAGGACAGTAGGAGAAGGAAAGGAAATGGGAAGTGGGGTAAATCGGGGATGGAGATGAATCATGAGAGACTTTGTACTTAGAAACAAACCAAGGGTATTGGAAGGGAGGGGGTGAGGGGATGAGTGAGCCTGGTGGTGGGTATTGAGGGGACATATTTCATGGAGCACTGGGTGTGTTGCATAAACAATGAAACTTTGAACCCTGAAAAAATAAAATAATGTACTAAAAATAAAAAAATATGATAGCAGAAAAAAAAGAGTCAATCAGCTTTAGACATATATAGAGGATATTTTGGAGTCATGTGAGTGATATCTTAAAGAAGAAATCCCACTAGAAAGGAAGAAATTAAAATATAAAGAGAAAAATCACAAAAAAAAGATTGTGACAAAGTAACAGTCTAATAAAATGAGTCCATTTTAAGTGAAAAATTAAAAATTTATGTATAATATAGTGATATATTGAAGTCAGTTATGAATAATCTCAAATACTGATACTTTGCCCATCAGTATATTTCATTAGGAAGTATTTATAGAAGTATTTTATTGAAATATTTGATAGTAATATTGAATAGTATTAAATAGGATTTGATAGAATTAAATATTTAATACTAATATTTTATTTTATTTTTCCCTCTTTTTTATTGTTATGTTAGCCACCATACACTACATCATTAGTTTTGGATGTAGTATTCCCTGATTTATATTTTGCATATAACTTGCAGTGCTCATTAAAACAGGTGCCCTCCTGATTGCCCATACCCCACACCCCTTCCCTTCTGAAACCCTCAGATCACTTCCTGGGGTCTCTCATGATTTTTCTCCCCCTCTGATATCCCCCTCTTCAGTTTTCTCCTCCTTCCCCTAATATCCTCTGTAATGTTCTACATTAAAGTGGAACCATATGGTAATGGTCTTTCTCTGCTTAAATTACTCCACTTAGGATAATCTCCTCCAGTTCCAACCATGTCGATGCAAATAGTAGATATTTATAATTTCTGATGATTGAGTAATATTCCATGTATATATGGACATCTTCTTTATTTATTGAAATATTTAATAAGTAGGTTACCTTATAGATTTTTGTATCTATGCATTTATTTGTAGTGATATATCAAAATCTAATAGCTTTGTAGTTGTAATTATCAATAAATATTCATAAAATATGGAAAGATAAGAGGAAATGCAAATTATTATTTTTTCTTTTTTTTTAAGATTTTTATTTATTTGACAGAGAGAAACACAGCCAGAGAGGGAACACAAGTAGCGGGAGTGAGAGAGGGAGAAGCAGGCTTCCCGCTGGGCAGGGAGCCCCATGTGGGACTTGATCCCAGGTCTCCAGGATCATGACCTGAGCTGAAGGCAGTCGCTTAACCAACTGAGCCACCCAGGCGCCCCCAAATTATTATTTTTTCAGAATATGTTTTATCTTTTATTTACAGAGATTTAAATTATAGTTTATTTAAAAATTATTTCAAGTAAAACCAAATATTATAACAATAATATTAATAAAATAGCACATCTTATAAAAATCCAGAACCCCAAATGCAGTACATATTTTTATACCTGAGAAGAACACCAATTCATCTTATACACCTGTAACTGGACCTACCCTGTATTTGGTGGATCCTGTGCGCCCCCTGGTGTCGTGAGTGCCCCCTGGTTACCTGAGCGTGCATGCTGTTCAGTGCCACCTGTATCCCTGCAGGGACGTTTTGGTCTGGGCTCACAGTGACATCCCCTCACTGTGTCACGCAGTGTAATACACGACCAGGATCTTGGTGGCACTGTGACTGGTCAGTTCAAGAACTGATTTTGGACGTGAGTCTAGAGATGGACATGCACCTCTTGTTGGGTAGGTTGTCATGCGTCCTTTATCTATGGTTTATGAACCAATTAACTGCACCTCGTCACATGGGGTTGGTGGATTCAGTTCTACCAGAAATTACTGTTGGAGGTGGAGAATCCAGAGATGGTGATGGTGAGGCTCAGTGTCTGTGAGCTTTTCACCAGTCCTGGACCTGACTCCTGTAGCAGCACCTGGGATACGACTTGGAACACTGAAAAAATTAAGTTAAAAAAAGAAGATATTGTACATATATACAATGGAATATTACACCTCCATCAGAAAGGATGAATACCCAAATTTTGTATCAACATGGATGAGACTGGAGGACATTATGCTAGGTGAAAAAAGTCAAGCAGAGAAAGTCAATTATCATATGGCTTCACTTCCATGTGGAGCATAAGGAGTAACAGGGAGAACATTAAAAGAAAGAAAGGAAATGTGAACTGGGGTAAATCAGAGAGGGAGAGGAAGCATGAGAGACTTTGGACTCTGAGAAACAAACTGAGGGTTTTGGAAGGGAGGGGGTGGGGGATGGGTGAGCCTGGTGGTGGGTATTAAGGAGGGCACATTTGCATGGAGCACTGGGTGTGGTGCAAAAACAATGAAAAATGGAACACTGAAAAAATAAAATAATTTAAAAAAAGGAAAAAATAAAGAAAGGATTTTGGACAAATAAAAAGAAATTTCAACAGGTGATGTAGGTGTCTTTGAAGGTTTCCAATAATGAGTACACCAAGTGGAACCTACTCTCAGAACCCACAGGAAGAGTCACAGATGTGGGTGGGTTTGAAATGGGGACACAGGTTAACCCTAGTACACCAGGTGACTGAGGTGCACACCTCAGGGCAGTCATTACAACACACTCTGTAAGGTGATGCTCAGACTCAAATCCCATAGGCTCCTCATATGCACATCTTCTGGAAGATTGAAAATACTGCATCCTTTTAAAGTTTCACACTCACTCTGAAACCAGGACTCCCTTGTGTAAAGTTTATTCTGGGTGTCCACTGGGTCTTTTCACAGAGTCCTGGGATAGTCAACTGGTTAGTTCTATCTTCAGGAGGGAATATATGAAAAATCCACCCTTGTCCCTATTGGAGGGCCTTATCAGGTACTTTTCAGAACAAACACAGCAGGGAAATTCCAGAACATCAGTCCTAGGTTCACATGTCACTTATATATTTGTCTGTTTCAGCTGCTCTAACAATATACACAGATTGGCCGGTTTTAAACAATAGACACTCATTTTTCATAGTTCTGGAGTCTGAGAAGTCACCGGTCAGGGGCACGCAGATTTTTCCCTGGAGGAAGAAGCTATAGAGAGGAAACCCAGACCCTTGCAGGAAACCTGCACATATTCTCCATCTGCATCTGCTCCTAGTGTTTAAAGACAGAAGGGGTAAATAGTGTGCGCCCTCTGGGGATCCAGACCCCCCTTGCCATGAGGTTTGTGTCTGGGCTCACACTAGAGTCCCTTCACAGTGCCCCTCACACAGTAATACACAGCTGTGTCCTCAGCTCTCAGGTTGTTCATCTGCAGGTACAGCGTGTTCTTGCCGTTGTCCCTGGAGGTGGTGAATCGGCCCTTCATGGAGTCTGCGTAGCTTTTGCTACTTCCACCAAAGTCAATACTTGACACCAACTGCAACCCTTCCCTGGCGCATGGTGGACCCATCTCATTCCATAGCCACTGAAGGCAAACCCAGAGGCTGCACAGGAGAGCCTCAGGGACCCCCCCAGGCTTCACCAGGTCTCCCCCAGACTCCACCAGCTGCACCTCACCCTGGACACCTGCAGACAAGACATTCTGGTCAGGAAATTTTCACACATGCACTGTTTCTCTCCTTCCTATCCACTCTCATACTCAATATCTTTTGTTCTCCATGGATTACCTTTTAAAATTGCAACAAGGAAAAGCCAGCTAATCACAAACTCCATAGTGAGTTTTCTGTGTTCTGTTCTGATCAGTAAATGGAACACCTGAGAATCCCAGGGATGGGGCTCCTCTCCCGGCTGCAGGATCTGGTCTGGGCTGTTTTAATCTGCAGAGCGATGGTCCTATTTGCATGTCCTTACTATATTGCAAATTTGGCTGGCAGCATCCTCTAGATGGAAGACACTTGGAGCAGGTGTGAGGGTCCTGGCCGAATTTTGTAGACATGATACCTTCCAGGACATTGTTCTTTCTCATTATGTGATTTTGCTGTCATCATTACATAGCAACCATTATATTCCTTATTTCTATATACATCCTCCACTCAAGTGAGTAAGGTACCAGTTTATCACCATTTATACAGGTGGATCACTACACACTACATAACAGGTGGGCTTTCTGAGTGTCTGAGGGCACACAACAGGTGAGAGTGAGCCGTCTGGGCCTGTGTTACCCACCACGGGACCTGTCTACTCCCCTGAACCACATCCAGGTCAGAGTTCGTCACATGTAGTGAAGTTTGCAGTCCTACTCAGCATCAACATTCCAAAATAGACTGATGAGCCAATACCACCTCTTTTTTAAATATTTTATTTTATTTTTTTAGTGTTCCAAGATTCATTGTTTATGCCCCACATCCAGTGCTCTATGCAATACGTGCCCTCAGTACCCACCACCAGGTTCTCTCATCCCCCACCCTCTCCCCTCCAAGACCCTCAGTTTTGTTTCTGCATCCAGTCTCTCATGTTTCATTTCCCTCCCAGAATTACCATACTTCCCATTTCGTTTCCTTCTCCTACTGTCCTCTATATTACCACTTATCCACCACAAGTAAGAATACCACCTCTTTTTTTTTCTAAGAAACTTGGAGACACTGAGAATCCTAGATAGAGAATCACAGAGCTGATGGAAACACTTCAAGTTTTCAATAACCACTATGAACATTTATACATGGTATTTCTATACACATCCGTGGGTAGGATCAATAAAAACAAAATGGTGGAATCATTAGCTAATAATAAAACTCAGCCTGAGATCAGAATGGATGCTGTTATTTAGGGAAGTTCCCTCATCTGTGAAATGGAGATCATCATACTTATAATCTCAAAGTTTTTGTTAATATCATACAGTTAAATGTTTCCAAATACCTGGGACTTTGCAAATGTTTGTATTGACATACGATGTTTGATTACAAGAAAGGGAAACATTTCTGTGTTTCAACAACTTCTCCAAACCACTTACTGTGTTTGTGTCAGGAAAAAGTTTGCAAAGCATGGACCTGAAAACACTTGAGAGAAGACCAGCCTTCAATGAATCAACCAATCTTTGTCCTGGACCATGAGTTCCACATTTCCTGAGAACCCTTGGTGTTTGTGAGCACTCCATTATGGTCCCAGTGCACCAATTGATTAGTACTTCAATTTCCTTGGGGGTTATTGGTCTATTTGGATTGTCTCTTTCTTTGTATTTCAGTCTTGGTAGTTAATAAATATGAAGGAAGGCATCCATTTTTCCAGGTTGCTTACTCTGTTGAATATAGTGGCTGGGAGTAATTACTAATAATTGTTTCTATATCCTTGGTGTTAGTTGTGATCTCTCACCTTTCATTCATGATTTTATTAATTTGGGTCCTTTCCCTTGTCTTGGATAAGTCTGGCCAGAGGTTTATCAATCTTACTAATTGTCTCTAAGAACCTGCTTCTAGTTTCCCTGATCTTTGTACTATTTTTCTTGTTTATACTTCATTGAATTCTGCTCTATTCTTTATTATTTCTCTTCTCCAGCTTGGTTAAGGATTTATTTGCTGTTTTTTCTGCAGGCTCTTTAGGTGTAACTTTAGCTTGTGCATTTGGGATTTTTCTGACTTTTTATTGATTAATTTGCATTTTTATTAACATATAATGTATTATTTGTTATACATATTATTATTATAATGTTTGCCAATAATCAGTGTTACATAATAACACCACTCACCATAACACATACCCTCCACAATGTCCACCACCAACCACCTCATCCCTCCAGCCCCCTCCCCTCTGGCAACCCTAAGCTTGTTTCCTGAGATTAAGAGTCTCTTATGGTTTCTCTCCACCCCTGTCCCATCTTGTTTCATGTTTCCCTCCCTTCCCCCATGAACACCCACCTTGTCTCTCAAATTTTTCATATTAGTGAGATCATATGATGTTTCCTTCTCTCTAATTGGCTTATTTCATGCAGAATATCACACTTTAGTTCCATCTATATAATTACAAATTGCAGGATTTCATTTTCTGATGGCTGCATAGTATTCCATTGAACATATAAGCCACATCTTTATCCATTCATCTGTTGATAGACAGCTAGTCTCTTTCCATAGTTTGGCTATTGTGGACATTGTGGCTATAAACATTTGGATGCTGGTGCCCTTCAGATCACTGTATTTATATCTTTAGGGTAAATATCCAATAGTGCAATTGTTGGGTCATAGGGTAGCTCTATTTTCAACTTTTTGAGGAACCTCCATACTGTTTTCCAGGATGCTGCACCAGCTTGCATTCCCAGAAACAATGTAGGAGGGTTCCCCTTTCAGCATGTCCTCGACAACACCTGTTGTTTACTGACTTGTTAATTTTAGCCATTCTGACTAGTGTGAGGTGGTATCTCACTGTGGTTTTGATTTGTGTTTCCCTGATGTTGAGGGATGTTGAGCACTTTTTCATGTGTCTGTTGGCCATTTGGATGTCTTTCTTGCAAAAAGTTCTGTTCATATCTTTTGCCCGTTTCTTGTGTGGAGTATTTGTTCTTTGGATGCTGAATTTGGTAAGTACTTTATACATTTTGGATACTAGCCCTTTATCTGACATGTCATTTGCAGATATCCTTTCCCATTCTGTCAGTTATCATTTAGTTTTGCTGACTTTTTCCTTTGCTGTGCAAAAGGTCTTGATCTTGATGAAGCCCCAATAGTTCATTTTTGCCCTTGCTCCCCTTGCCTTTGGCGATGTTTCTATTAAACAGTTGCTGCAGCTCCTGGGGGGCTCAGTGGGTTAGAGCCTCTGCCTTCGGCTCAGGACATGATCTCAGGGTCCTGGGATCCAGGCCCGCACCAGGCTCTCTGCTCAGCGGGGAGCCCACTTCCTCCTCTCTCTCTCTCTGCCTGCCCCTCTCCCCACTGCAGTCGTATTTTATGGAAAGAAACGTTGTTTTCTGTCATCGCAGGGCATTCATAAAGAGCCCTCTACTCCAGTCGGACACGACTCTCCGACTCGCACTGCCTGACCTACGTGTTGAGACCCGAAGCTTTAGCGGTGGTGATATTGAGGTACATTAGGTCTTAATTAATGCTTGACGCATTGACATCTTGGGGGATCCTTCTGTGTGGAAAGGAAAATGTGATGAGGGATTGAGTTGAGTATTTGCAGGAGTCATTCCTGAAAGTTGATGAAATATTATGTGAGCCAAGGAGCTTTGTCATGTTTGATTAATATAGATATCTTGATATTACCACCATGTGGGTGAGTCTGGGGCTGGGCCACAGGACAGACAAGTGCAGTCATGTCCTTTCCATCTTGGGTCTTCAGAAAGGGGGCCCTGACACCACACACATTTGGGAGGAGACACCTTTTGAATCGGAGGATGAAAAGGTCACCAGCAAGAGCAGCCACTTTCCTGTATAATATCCATGACTCCTTCTGGTTCTGAGGGTCTAATAAACCCTGATGGATACACATGGATGAACCAAGCACCCCATGAGGGGCAGAGAAAGTTTGCAGGTAACAGCAAGGAAAGACAGAGGAGTGATCGCCATTGAGAGAGCACTCCTGGGCCTGGTGTTCACTTGTACTCTGCAGCCTTGATTGGATGAAGTACGGCACCAATCAGTGGAGGGGGGAGACAGCCTTACAAGGTAGAGGTGAAGGTGGCCCTCTCTGATGTAAAATCAGAGCCCATTGTCACCCCCAAGGCTGAGTGTGATGAGAACCAAGCAGTCTGCCACAGAAAGTACCTCACCTGAAGTATTACAAGAAGTTTGCTGCCATCTGTGTAGTGTCCTAAAGGGTGTCTCAGGTATTTCCCTTCAGGTGTTGTATTGTCACAGGTTCTATTGTAGGGGAAATGTTGCCTCTCTCAGTAATGTGAGGGTCAGCTGCTTTTCCTGGGAAAAGTTGTCCTTGTGACCTTCTCTCAGATATAAAGCTCTGTTTCGTCTTCTGAGAGTGAAGGGAGAAGTCGCCTTTCCATATAGCTAAAGTCTGGTATTGTGCCCACACTTGTTCCCAATTATTTTTAGCTTGAATCATGAATGAAATTTCCATAGGTCTGTAAATTCTGTTCAGAAATAGGTATTGGAATACATGCGTGGTGTCAGGTGGGGAAGACCGGTAGAATAGTACATGGTGAACAGACAAGCTCGGTTGGTATTATTACCTAGAGAGGAATGGCAGGTGCAAGGAAATGCCAGCTGACACTTGTTCACACTTCCTGAGTGCCCAGCAACACCTTGTGTGGACCAGCCTGGTCCAGGTGCATGGGACATCCACACACAGTCAGAACATGGGAGGCAATGTATCTTGGCAGGTTGCCCAGGAGGTGTGGACACCGATGAGCTAAGAAGGTTGTAGTGTTAAGTCCAACCAGAATGGCACCACAGTGAGAATTCTGAATATTTTATTTTATTTTATTTTAGTAAATATTTTTTAAAATTTATTTGAGAGAGACAGAGGAGAGAGAGACAGAGAAAGACAGAGACAGAGATAGAGAGAGAGGGCAGGAGTGGGGAAGAGAGGGAGAAGCAGGCACCCCACTCAGCAGGGAGCATGACATGAAGCTCGATTTTATTATCCTAGATTCCAATGGTTATGACCTTTGGAGGCATAATTTCTCCATTTCTACCTGAATTGCAGCAAAATCTTTAAATTATGCTGAATATTTAAACAACATTTACAAATATTTAATTGTAAATTTACTATATCTGTTACTAAAACGCCTTTTTAAAATTATTTCATTGTAGAAAAAACACACCATATATGTGGCATCTTAACATTTGTGAAGTGTAAAGCACAGACATTTTCAGCATGTGCACTGCATGATTTCACCCTGAGCCACTTCCAACGGAGCCTCATTTATTCCAGGGCACATGACATGCAGATCAGCCCTTCTGTGCTAGCGCCTCAGGATTGGACTTTAATTTCACCCTTCCCTGGGAAGTTTCTGTACGTTTGCAGGAACTTCCTGATCCTGCTGATGTAATTGCGTAGGGTTGAGGCATGGATAATATTTTAACATCTACAATTCTTGATTGTTATTTTCTTTCTTCACATAAAAGGAAATAAGCATCGTGCCAATCTAGCAGGAGCTAAAATAAATTAAATGAGAAGTCAAAGATCCATAATTAAAAATATCATTTATGCCAAAGATACAGATGTAGTGAAAATAAGGGCCATATGTACCCCAATGTTCATCGCAGCAATGGCCACAATCGCCAAACTGTAGAAAGAGCCAAGGTGCCCTTCAACAGATGAATGGATAAAGAATATATGGTATGTATATACAATGGAATATTATGCTCCCATCAGAAAGGATGAATACCCAACTATTGTAGCAACATGGACTGGATTGGAGGAGACTATGTTGAGTGCAATGAACCAAGCATAGAAAGTCAAGTATCACATGGTTTCACTTACTTGTGGAGCACAAGCAATATAGAGGACAGTAGGAGAAGGAAAGGAAATGGGAAGTAGGGTAAATCAGAGAGCAGATGAAACATGAGAGACTTTGGACTCAGAAACAAACTGAGGGTCTTGGGGAGGGTGGGCAGATGGGTGATCATGGTGGTGGGTATTGAGGGCTTGTATTGCATGGAACACTGGGACTCGGGCATAAACAATGAATCTTGGAATACTGAAAAAATAAAATAAAATAAATTTAAAAAACAGCCTCTCTGGGGGGGGGAGGGTTATGGTGGTGGAGGATTAGGGTATTGTAACCTTGTGTCCATGCTCTAACACAGCCGAGTAGATATCAAATCATTCGGTGCACCTGAGAATTCAGTCAGAACTCTGAGACAACAAAATCCACAAGTCTACAAATAGAGAAGTAACGACCTTACAGAAGGTAGGAGGTTCAGGGTGTTCAGCTGGGGTAGATAAAGTTGTGGACACAGCCTGGGTACATTGATCATTTATGGAGGCTACTGCCAAGTAGCAGAAGTTAAAAATCTGAAATTTTAAGAGGTCACGACCATGGGGGTCATGCCTAGACTAAAGGGACTCAGATGGTGATGCAGGGCAAAATGCCAGGAGTGAGGGTGTGTTCTGAGTATCTCATTGGTGTGGTGCCAATGCACGGCACTGTTTTCAGGCATAGGTGCAGGGATATCAACTGATAACAGTGAGTCTAGTTTCTAACTTTCTGGTTTGTGTTGCCATAAAGTGTGATCTGCTGTGGGTTCCTGTGACCCCTTTGCAGGGACTGGCCAGCAAATGACAAAGACATGAGACCCTCTTTGGGAGGAACGGTGTGTGTCCACACTGCAGATGTCTCTAAAATTTGGACTTTCAAGGGGTCTGGGTGGCTCAGTCCATTAAGCCTGTCTTTGACTCAGGTCATGATCTTGTGGTCCTGTGCTGGAACCCCCACATCAGGCTCCTTGATCAGCAGTCAGCAGTCTGCTTCTCCCTTTGCCCAACCAGACTCGTGCTCTCTCTCTCTCTCTCTCTCTCTCTCTCTCTCTCTCTTTCTCTCTCTCTCCATCTCTCTCAAACATATAAAAATTTAAAAAATAATCTTTAAAAAATAAATAAAATAAAATTTGGAGTTTTGAAGTAATCACTGCCTGAGATAAAAATGAACAGACACAGGCAGGGTGAACGTGGGGTTCTATGGAAAATGGGGAGACCACAGTGATTGCTCTTCTCTAAGGGCTCCCTGAAGAGTTTGTGGTGTGAACATTCAGCTCCAGGGCTAGAGAGTGGATGCTGCTTTATTTCTCTCTCCCATCAGTTCTGAAATCTTCCAAAGTAATACAGGGCCACTGAGTGGAGGCTGGAACTGCTCACCCTAAGCCCTGCCTCCCAGTGCACTGGAGGTGCATTTCCACCAGAGCAAGTCCCCTGAGAATCAGCACAACAGACCCTTCCCCCAGAACACAGCACAAATAACTGCTCCAGAACATTTACTGACCTTAGAAGATTGCAGAGCTTCATCTCTGTGTAAAGTAGATCTAGCGTCCTTTTGGTATTTATTCTGAATTTTTAGATTTGGTTTTTTTATTCCTTTTTATTACATTATTTTATTTTTTCAGTGTTCCAAGATTCATTGTTTATGCCCCATTAAATTTTTGTCACCTTTTAAAAATTTTTCTTTTGTGTATACATTCTTTTTTCAATTTAATTTATTTTTATTTTTTCAGTGTTCAAAGATTCATTGTTTATTCCCCTTTATTTACAATATTTGTTTACTTTCATTTTATTGTTTTATGATGTATTTATTTTTGCTCTCATTTTTTTCTTTCTCCTTTCCTTTTCTGGACAAAAGGATGGGACAGAGAAAAACATCCCAAAAGAAACAAAAGGAAGTAATACACACAGGCAGGTCTTTAATCAATATGGATATAAGTAAGTTGTCTGAACTGGATTTTAAACAGTGACTTTCAGGATACAAGGTGGGCTTGAAAAAGTATAGAAAACACTAGAAACTCCCTTACTAAAGTGATAGAATGAAAATCTAGTCAGGTGGAAATAAAAAATGTTATACCTGATATACAATACCAAGAGGAGACCATAAAAAAGAGGCTGGACAAAACAGAGTAATGAATCATGGTATAGAAGATAAAATTATGGAAAATAATTCAGATGAAATGAAGAGGGAAGTAAAGGTAGTAGATCATGAAGGTAGACTTATGGAACTCCATGACTAGTTAAAACATTTTTGTTTTATATTGGAGTCCCAGAACTGAAGTGAGAGAAAAAGGGGCAGAAGGTTTGTTTGAACAAATTATTCCTGAAAACTTCCCTATGCCAGGTTAGGACATGGACATCGAAATCACAAAGCATTTAGAACTCCCATGAAATTCAACAAAAGCTGGCCATTGCCAAGGCATGTCATAGTCAAATTCACAGAATGCAGAGACGAAGAGAGAATTCTAAGAGCAACAAGGGCAATAAAGCCCTTGACCTACATGGGAAGGGAGAACAGGCTCACAGCAGATCTGTCCACCTGGCAGGCCAGATGGCAGTGGCAGGAAATGTACATCTTGCTGAATGAGAAGATAGGTGCAGCCAAGAATTCTTTATCCAGCAATGCTGTCATTCAGAATAGAAGGAGAGACAAAGAGATTCTCAGACAAACAAAAACAGAAGGAGTTTGTGATCACAAAACCAGCCCTGCAAGAAATATTAACTGGGACTCTGAGTGGGTAAAAAGAGCAAAAGCAACAAAGACTGGAAAGGACCAGAAAACATCAGCAGAAACAACAACCCTGGGGCGCCTGGGTGGCTCAGTTGGTTAAGCGACTGTGTTCGGCTCAGGTCATGATCCTGGAGACCCGGGATCGAGCCCCACATCGGGCTCCCTGCTCGGCCGGTAGCCTGCTTCTCCCTCTCTCACTCCCCCTGCTTGTGTTCCCTCTCTGGCTGTGTTTCTCTCTGTCAAACAAATTTAAAAAATCTTAAAAAAAAAAAGAAACACCAACCCTACAGGGAACACAAGGACACTATAATCATGTCTTTCAATAATCATTCTGCAGTATGTACAATCAAAAATTCAGTCAAGAAGTGGGCAGAAGATATTAACAGACATTTATCCAAAGAAGACATATAAATGGCCAATAGATGCATGTAAACATGCACAACATCACTCAGCACCAGGGCAATACAAATCAAAACCACAATGAGATACTCCCCCACAGAAGTCAGAATGGTTAAAATGAACAATTCAAGAAAAGAAAAAGAACATGTTGGCAAGGATGTGGAGAAAGAAGAACTCTCTTACACTGTTGGTGGGAATGCAAACTTGTGCAGCCCCTCTCCCCTCTGGAAAACAATGTGGAGTTGCACCAAAAAGTAAAAAATGGAACTACCCTATGACTCAGCACTAGTAGGTATTTATCCAAAGGATACAATCATACTGTTTCAAAGGGGCACACGACCCCATGTTTATAGCAGCAATGTCCACAATAGCCAAAATATGGAAAGATCCCAGATGTCCATCTGGGATGAATAGATAAAGAAGATATGGAATGTATATGCAATAGAATATTAATCAGTCATTAAAGAAGAATGAAATCTTGCCTTTTACACTGAGGTGGCTTGAACTAGAGTGCATTGTGCTAAGCAAACAGAGGAAGACAGATACTATATGATCTCACCCATATTTGAAATTTAAGAAACAAAATACTTGACTGTAGGGGAAGGGAAGGAAAAATAAAACAAGACTAATATTCAGAGTGAGACAAACCATAAAAGTTGGTGAGCTCTAGGAAACACACTTCTGGTTGCTGTAGGGAAAGGGTGAGAGAGGTGTAATTGGGTGATGGGCATTAAGGAGGGCACTTGTAATGAGCACTGGGTGATCTATGGAACTGATGAATCACTAAATTCTACCTCTGAAACTAATATAAAAATCACTCTGAATGCGAATGAACTAAATGCTCCAAGCAAAAATCATAGGGTATCAGAATGGATAAAAATACAAGATCCACATATATTCTGCCTACAACAGACTCATTTTAGAACTAAAGTCATTTGTAGCCTGAAAATGAGGGGATGAGGAAACATTTATCATGCTAATGAACATCAAAAGACAGCTGGAGTAGGCAAACTTACATCAGATAAACCAAAGACTGTAACAAGAAATTAGTAGAAGGAAAGGAAAAGTGAATTGGGGTAAATTGGAGGTGGAGACGAAGTATGAGAGACTAAGGAATCTGAGAAACACACTGAGGGCTTTGGAAGGGAGTGGGGGGAGGTTGGGTGAGTGTGGCAGTGGGTATTAAGGAGGGCGCGTATTACATGGAGCACTGGATGTGATGTATGAACAATGAATCTTGGAATACTGAAAAAAAACTCGATTGAGTTATATATTATATTACATTATATTATATTATGTTATATTATATTATTATTGTATTATACATTCAATTATATATTAATATATATTTATATAACATGGAAATGAAATGAAAATGAACATGTTTATTCATTTATATTGAATGAATATATATCATTTATATGAATATATATATGAAAATGTGTATATTTATATATAAATATAAATAAAATAAAATTTGCTTTCTTTGCAATTTTGGGATGGAGTGTCTTCTAACACATGGACCAAAATTAAATCAGGAACAAGTGGCTCACCCAGCTTTGTCCACTCTGAGCAACTACAATCCCTCATCCCTCCCTTTTTTATTGTTTTGTTTTATTTTGTCTTTGTTTGCTTTTCTATGGTGGGTTCCAACCAGTTCAGATTTTTTCTAGGATCAATTTTGCTTGGGTCATGATTGATATTTTGGACTCTGTTCTATGGCTCACCCAACTGTAATCTGGGCAGAATGACTAGAAGGAGGAACTCACAACAAAGGAAGGGACCACAGGCATGTTCTTTGAGTTAATTGATATGGATATAAGAAAGATGATGGAGATGGAATTCAGGATAGCAATTATAATGATAATAGCTAGGCTTGAAAAAAGCATACATGGCAATACAGTATTTCTAAGGGAAAAATGAAATCTAATCAAGCCAAACATAAAAAAAAATGTGTAAAGGAGATGCAGTCTAAATTAGATGTTCTAACAGCTAGGGTCAATGAAAGCAGAACAGAGAATAAGTGATTTAGGGGCCAGGTTGTTGGAAAGAAGGAAGTTGAGGAAAAGAAAGAAAGATAACTAATAGCCTATGAGGAAAGCCTCTGAGAATTTAATGATGCCTTTAAACAAACCAACTGAGAATTATTGGCATACAAGATGGGGTGGTAGAAAGAGAGAGAGAGGTGGAAAGTATATTTGAGCAATTCATGGTTGAGAATTTCCCCAATATGAGAAAATAAATAAGCACTCATGTCCAGGAGGCAAGGAGGACACCTCCCCAAATCAATAAAGATAGACTAACACCCTGACATATAATGATGAAGCTTGCAAATCTTAGAGTCAGAGAAGCTATCCTGAGAGCAGTTAGGAAGAGGAGATGGAAGGAGGAACTTCAGGATAACATCAGACATGATCCACAGAAACTGGTAGGCCATACAGGGCTCCCAAGACATATTCAGGGTACTAAATTAGAAGAGCAAAAATACTTTATCCAACCAGGCTGTCATTCAGAATGGATAGAGAGATAGTTTCCAGGATAGATAGAAACTTATATGTGACCCTTAAGCCTGCTCTGCAAGAAATACTAAAGGAGGTTCTGTAAAGGAAGAGAGACCACTAGAGTAACCTAGACCATAAAGAAACAGGCCAACTACAGAAACTGGGTCTTTACAGGGAATACGAAGGCACTAAATATCTATCCTTCAGTAGTCATTCTGAATGTAAATGGGCTGAATACTCTAAACAAAAGACACAGCTTATTAGATTGGATTAAAAAAATAAGCATCCAAATGCTGTCTACAAGAGACTCATTTTATACCTAAAGACAACACCAGAATAAAAGTGAGGAGGTGGAGAACCATTTCTCACAATAATGGACCTCAAAAGAAAGCTGTGGTAGCAATCCTCATATTCACAAATTTGATTTTAAACCAAAGTCTGTAGTAAGAGTTGTAGTAGGACACCGTTTCATACTTAAGGGGTCTATGCAACAGGAAGATCTAAAAATTGTAAATATCTATGCCCCTGGCATGGAAGCAGCCAATTATGTAAACCAATTAATAACCAAAGTAAAAGAAGAGTTTAATGATAATACATTAGCAGTAGGGGACTTCAGCACACCACTCACAACAATGCAGAGATCATCTAAACAGGAGATCAACAAGGAAACAAGGGTTTTGAATGACACAGTGGACCAGATGGAGTTCACAGACTTACACAGAATATTCATCCAAAGCCAACAGAATACTCATTCTTCTCAAGTGCACATCAAAATTTCTCCAGAGGAGATTGCATGCTGGGTCAAAAATCAGGTCTCAGCTGATATCAAAAGATTGAGATGGTTCCCTGCAAATTTTCAACCACAAAGCTTTGAAACTGGGAGTCAATCACAAGAAAAAGTTTGGAAGGAACTCCAACACCCAGGTCATGGCTGAGTGCCACTCTACTGTCCTTTCTGGGGCAATCTCCTCTCTGAGAAATGTTGTTCAATGTGGGTATAGCCATTTTGTCTCTCCCAGGGATGTTAAATAGCCATCACATTCCAGTCCTTTTTAGGGTGCTCAGGCACAGAGTGATCTTCCCATCGGCCCTGTTCATAGTTTACTGTAACCAAGCTGAGAGGTCCTTCTGGGCTCACTGACCATAACCAGTTTCCTAGCTCTACTGCTTGGATACTCTATTGGTTCAGGAACCCCCATTCTTTCTGTATCTCCTGGGATCCTGAGACCAAAATTACCCATCTAGAATTCTGCTCTTTTCATCCCCTGTGCCCTTTTCAGAAAGGGATGTCTCTCACTGGAGCAGATTTCTACATGTTCTGACTTTGCGATCTGGGGTTATATAACTTTCTGGTGCCGGCTTATGGAGACTGCCTACACCCTCTGTTTACATCTTCTGGTATTTCTCCACAGATTCATGGTTCTGAACCTCCTACCTTGCAAAAAACAGTCATTCTTCTGCTTGTAGAGTTATGTTTTCTTACATCTCAGGCTGAATTCCAGTGTGTTCAGAATGGTTTCATAGATATCCAGCTAAATTTGAGGAACCAGATAAAACCAGGTCCCCTACTTTGCTGCCATATTGCCTCTTCCAGCCAGTGTTTGTATTTTTCTGACTGACTTATTTAACTTAGAATAATACTTTCCAGCACCATCATGTTGTTGCAAATCACAAGATTTCATTCTTTCTTATGGCTAAGTAATATTCCATTCTATATATTATATATACCACAACTTCCTTATCTATTCATCAGTTCATGGACACTTGGGCTGCTTCCATAATTTGGCTATAGCATGCTACAAATATTGGGGTGCATGGATCCATCTGAATTAATGTTTTGTATTTTTTGAGTAAATAGCTACCAATGTGATTGCCAGAACACAGGGTAGTTCTATTTTTCCCTTTGTGAGAAAACTATTCCATTTCCACAGAGGTTGCATCAGTTTGCAATTCTACCAACAGTACAAGAGGTTTCCCCTTTCTCCAACACTGGATGTTTTTTGTGTTGTTGATTTTAACCATTTTGATAGTCATGATGTGATACCATGTTGTAGTGTTAGTTTGTATTTCCCTGATGATCAGTGACGTTCATGTGTCTCTTCACTGCTTGTATGTCTTTTTTGAGAAAAAAATGTCTATTCATTTCTTCTGCTCATTTATTAATTAGTCTTTTTTTCATTTTGGGGTGTTGAGTTGTACAATTTCTCTATGTATTTTGGGTACTAACACTTTGTTAGACATGTCATTTACAAATATATTCTCACACTTTCTGTGCAGAATTTTTTATATTTAAATTTAATTAGGCAACATATAGTACCTCATTCATTTCAGGTGT
Source organism: Spilogale gracilis (assembly GCA_004023965.1). Taxonomy (NCBI): domain Eukaryota; kingdom Metazoa; phylum Chordata; class Mammalia; order Carnivora; family Mephitidae; genus Spilogale; species Spilogale gracilis. The sequence goes on from PITA01006598.1 coordinate 69,519, forward strand.
AGAGGTCAATAGTTGATCAGCTGCTTATAACACAAAGTCCGTCACATTATGTGCCATTCTTAATGCCCATCACCCAATTAACCTATACCCTCTTCCGCCTCCCCTCCAGGGATATTCAGATTCTTTTCTATAGTTAAGAGAACCTTTTTTGTTTCACAAATACTTAATTATTTATTTTAGATGTACAGGGAAAGAAAGAAAGTGCACAAGTGAGTGGGGAGGAGGGAGAGGGAGTTAGATTCTGAAGCAGAGTTCACACTGAGCATGTTCCCTGATGTGGGGCTTGATCTCATGACGCTCAGATCACAAACTGAGCTGAAACCAAGAGTTGGATGTTAACCGACAGTGCCAACAAGATGCCCTGTAGAAATTCTCATTGTAGTGAAGTCTCAACAATCTATTTTTATTGTGTGTCCCTTTCATTGGGAGACATATTTGATAAGAATTTGTATGGGCAATGTTAAAGAGATTACTGCCTGTTGTCTCCTCTAGGAGTTTTATCTTTACAGGTCTCATATTTAGGTCTTTAATGCATTTTGAGTTAATAAATTTTTGTGTATCATGTATGAAAGTGGTCCAATTTTATTTTTCTCCATATTGCTGCCCAGTTTTCCCAACACCCATTCTGAAAGAGACTGTCTTTTCCTATTGGATATTCTTTCCTACTTTGTTAAAGATTATATGGCCATATCATTGTGGGTTCATTTATGAGTTTTCTATTCTATCCTATTGATGTATGTGTCTATTTTTGTGCCAGTACTATACTCTTTGATCACTACAGCTTTGTAATCTGAATGTAAGTTGGGAATTGTGATACCTCCAGCTTTGCTTTTCTTTTTCAAGATTTCTTTGGCTATCGAGCATCATTTGGCTTCCATCAAAATTTAGGATTGGATAGTCTAGTTCTGTGAAAAATGCTGGTGACGTTTTGATAGGGATTTCATGAAATACGTAGATTGCTTTGGTTACAATAAACATTTCAACAACACTTTTTCTTCTGATGCATGAGCTTGGAATGTCTTCCTACCTTTTAATATGTGTCCTCTTCAATGTCATTCATCAGTGTCTTGTGTTTTTCAGACAGCAGGTCTTTACCTCCTGGTTATACTTATTCCCAGGTATCCTTTTGGTACTTGTATAATTTTAAATGGGTTTAACTCCTTAATTTCCCTTTCTGCTGCTTCCTTATTCACATATATGAATGCTAAAGATTTGTGTAGATTGATTTCTGATATTCCTTATTTGGGTCCTTCCTCTTTTATTTTTTATAAGTCTAGGAGATGTTTCTCAATTTTATTTTTTTTGAAGGAACAACCCTTGATTTCTGTTATTGTTCTGTTGTGTTAGTTTTTATAGCATTTATTTATGTTCTGATTTTACTGTTTTCTTCCTTCTGCTGTTTTTAGGTTTCTGTTGTGCTTTATCCTGCTGCTTTGGTGTAATGTGGAGTTGTTTATTTGATTATTTTCTTGATTCTCTATGTATGCTATGTATGCTTGTATTGCTGTATACTTCTTCCTGAGGACAGTGTTTTCTAGACAAATTATGTGATTTGATAAAGTTTTTATATTCTCCCATTGTGCGTGTGTATATATATATATAAATATATATATATATATATATAGTCCAGCATACTATTTATGCTGCTTCTAGCAAGCCTGCACTTGAGCTGGGTGGCCCTGTGATGCACAGTGAGTGCAGCTGGGACTCCTGGAAAGGTTCAGCTGGTGTGCATCAGGATATTTGTAATTCATTGGTATTTAGGGAAAAAGAGTAAACAAGTGTCAAGGACTCAATGCCTTGTTCCTGTTTTTATAGTCCTCTTCCTATTACAACAAAATTTCAAAGTCAGAGTGAATAGGTAACCACAGAATCATGTGTCCAGAAAGATTCACTGGGGAATCTTCGCTATGGAGAGGAAGCCCCAGAAGCTGACAGGAAACCTGTTGTAACCTGCATCTGTGCATTCTTCTGGGGCTGAAAGCGAGAATTGGTGAGTAATATGCACCCCCTGGTGGTCCAGATCATGGTCTACAGTGAGGTTTGTGTCTGGGCTCACACTGATATCCCCTCACTGTGCCTCTCGCACAGTAATATAGGGCCGTGTCCTCTGCTCTCAGGCTGTTCATCTGCAGATACAGCATGTTCTTGCCATTGTCCCTGGAGATGGTGAATCGGCCCTTCACAGAGTCTGCATAGTTTATCGTACTTCCATCACCTTTAATTTCTCCAACCCACTGCAGCCCCTTCCCTGGAGCCTGGCGGACCCAGCTCATCCAGTAGCTACTGAAGGTGAATCCAGAGGCTGCACAGGAGAGTCTCAGGGACCCCCCAGGCTTCACCAGGTCTCCCCCAGACTCCACCAGCTGCACCTCACCCTGGACACCTGCAGACACAAAACATCCTGGTCAGGAAACTGTCACACACCCATGGTTTCTCTCATTCATATTCAGTCACACACTCAATGTGTCTTGTTCCCCATAAATTACCTTTTAATAGAGCAAAAAGGAAAACCCAGCTAAGCACAAACTCCATTGTGAGTTGTCTGTGTTCCGTCCTGATCACTGGATAGAACACGTGGGAATCCAGGGCTGGGGCTCCTCTCTCAGCTGCAGGGTCTGGGCTGGGCTTGTTTTAATCAGCAGAGGGAGGGATAGATTTGCATGTCCTCTGACTATATATTCAGCTGCAGACCGGGATTCAATACTTTAGAAGTTAAAACAAGACAGACCATCTTGTATAGATGGCACTATGACAATATGAAATTCTAATCTGTGAACAGAATTATCTTTGCATTTCTGTGTCATTTTTAAAGTTGTTTATCATAGGTCATTTTCATTATACAAATATTTTACCTCAGTTAAATTTAATCCTATGTATCTTACTTTTGTTGCCAGTGTAAATGGCTTTATTTTGTTAGCTTCTTTTTTTAGATAATTTGTTTAGTGTTTGGAAAGTTATCTTTATTGTACTTGTTGATTTTTTTATCCTAAGGTTTCCTTGAAACCATTAATTACTTCAAAGAGATTTTTGTGGAGTTCATAGAGTTTTCCTATGTCTGAGACCATGTCATATGCAAACAAATAATTTTACCTCCTATTTACTGATTTAAATATCATTTATTTCTTTTTATTGCCTAATTTATCACTTGGGTCTTTCTATTATCAGGGTAGAAAACTTTCCCTTCTTTTCTTCTGGGTTCTTTGTCTAGTCTAATAACTCAGTAGACATAGGACAGGTCTAAGGGGGGAAATGAATTTTATTTGCGTGTACATGAGCAACCTAAAATACAAGGCCAGAGATTGACCAAAGTAGGCAGCATTTGTCACTCTTAGGCAACAAAATATTGGATTTGTGACGAGTCCAGGCAAATATTTGGGTTCAGGTTAGTAAATTAGCGAATAACTAGCAAGGCTTGCTTGCACAGGTATGTGGACTCTACCTTCCCTGTGCTAGTGCTGAGGGTGGCTCTCCCCTCCTGGTGCAGGGAAGGGAACTTTCCCACAGGAGATGTATTCCCTGCTGTCGAGGGGACAAAGACACTCAGCCACTGGCAGGTTCATAAAGTGACTCATTCACAGTAACTCAGGGACGAGATGCCTTATTTGGTGTGGCACATCTTATTCTCCTTCATGATACCATGTTGTATATTCTGGTGGGAGTGAGCATCCTTGTCTCTCTATGTAATGGGAAAAGCTTGGGGGCATAAATATTTATAATTGTTAGATCCTCTTGGTGGATAGACCTTTAATAATGATCTAGTGTCCTTCTGTACCTCTGACTACAGTCTTTAGCTTAAAATCTAATTTGTTGGATATGAGAATCATTACCCTAGCTATCCTTTGAGGCCCGTGGACATACATGGACATGGAAGAAGGTTCTCCATCCCTTTACTTTCACTCTGGATGTGTCTTTATGTTCAATATGTGTCTCTCGTAGACAGCATAATGATGGGTTCTCTCTTTTTAGTCAATCTGCAACTTGTGCCATCTTATGGAAATATTTAGGCCATTCGGGATCTATACTCAAGAAACTACAGAATACTCATGAATGAAACTGAAGATACGAAAAGATGAAAAACCTTCCATGCTCATGGTTCACAAGAATAAACAATGTTAAAATGTCTATGCTTCCCACAGCAATCTATACTTTCAAAGCCATCCTGATAAAAATATCATGGACATTTTTCGAAGTGCTGGAACAAACAATCCTAGGATTTCTATGGAACCAGAAGAGAACCTGAATTGTTAAGAAAATGTCAAAAAAAAGAAAAACAAACTTGGGAGAATCACGTTGCCTGGTTTCAAGCTTTTTTTTTCTTCAGAACTGCAATACATTCTTTTTTTTTCTTATTACATTATTTTATTTTTTTTAGTGTTCCAAGATTCATTGTTAATGCCCCACACCCAGTGCTCCATGCAATATGTGCCCTCAGTACCCACCCCTGGGCTCTCCCATCCCCCTACCCCTTCCCTTTCAAGACCCTAAGATTGTTTCTGAGTCCAAAGTCTCTCGGGTTTCATTCCCCTCCCTCATTTACCCTAGTTCACATTTCCTTTCCTTCTCTTACTGTCCTCCATATTATTCCTTATGCTCCATCCATAAGTGAAATAATATGGCATTTGACTGTCTCTGTTTGGCTTATTTCACTCAGTATAATCTCCTCCAATCCAGTCCATGTTGCTAAAAAAGTGGGGTATTCATGCTTTATGATGGAGGCATAATATTCCATTGTATATATGGACAACATCTTCTTTATCCATTCATCTGTTAATGGGCACCTTGGCTCTTTCCACAGTTTGGCAATTGTGGCCATTGCTGCAATGAACATTGAGGCACATACAGCCCTTCTTTTTACTACATCTGTATCTTTGGGGTAAATACCCAGTAGTACAATTGCAGGGCCATACAGTAGCTATTTTTTTAACTTTTTAAGGGATATCCACACTGTTTTCCAAAGCAACTGCATCAACTTGCATTCCCACCAACAGTGGAATGGGTACTGCTTTCTCCACAGCCTCCCCAACACTTGTTGTCCAATGATTTCAAGCTTTATTAGAAAGCTGTGATCACCATGGCAGCATGGTATTGGCACACAAAGAGACATATAGACAAATGAAACAGAGTATTGAGCCAAAATATGGACCCTCAACTGCATGGTCAAATGAGCTTTGACAAAGCCGGAAAAATATTCAGTGGATAAAAGACAGTCTCTTCAATAAATGATGCTGGGAAAATTGGACAACCCTGTATAGACAAATGAAACTAGAGTGTTCTCTTATACAATACAGAAAGATAAATTCAAAAGTAATGAAAGACCTCAATGTGAGATAGGAATCCCCTAAAATCCATGAGAAAAACATCGCAATAACCCCTTCAACATCAGCCACAGCAACTTCTTTGAAGACATGTCACCAAAGGCAAAGAAAACAAAAGCAAAAATGAACTTTTTGGACTTCTTCAAGATCAAAAGCTTCTGTACAGCAAAGGAAACAGTCAACAAAACAGACAACTCATAGAATGGGAGAATATATTCACAAATAACACTACAGACAAAGGGATTATATCAGAGATGTATAAAGACCTTCTCAAATTCAACACTCCAAACCAGAGAATCATGTCAAAAAATGGGCTGAAGACATGAGCAGGCATTTCTTCAATAAAGACAGAGAAATGGCTAGTAGATTCATGAAGAAATATTAGTAATCATTAGTCATTGGGGAAATTTAAATCAAAACCACATTGAGATACCACCCTACACCAGTCAGAATGGCCAAAATTAACAATACAGGAAACAACAAGTGTTGGAGAGGATGCGGAGAAAGGATAACCCTGTTCTACTGTTGGTGGGAATACAAGTTGGTGCAGCCACTTTGGTAAACAGTGTGGATATTCCTTTAAAAATTAAAAATAGAGCTATCCTATGACCCTGCAATTGCACTACTGGGTATTTACCCCACAGATATAGATGTAGTGAAAAGAAGGGCCATATGTACCCCAGTGTTCATAACAGCAATGTCCACAGTAGCCAAACTGTGGAAAGAGCCAAGGTGCCGTCCAATAGATGAATGGATAAAGAAGATATGGTTCCTTTATACAATGGAATATTACTCCACCATCAGAAATGATGAGTACCCAACTTTTGCATCAACATGGATGGGACTGGAGGAGATTAAGGTGGGTGAAAGAAGCCAATCAGAGAAAGTTAATTATCATTTGGTTTCTTTCACTTGTGGAGCATAAGGAATAACATGGAATATTTAGGAGAAAGAAAGGAAAAGTGAATTGGGTAAATCCGACGGGGTTACAGACCATGAGAGACCATGGACTCCAAGAAACAAATTGAGAGTTTTAGAGAGGAGGGAGGTGGGCGAATAAGTGAGCCTGGTGGTGGGTATTAAGGAGGGCACATATTCCATGGAGTACTGGACGTTGTATATAAACAATGTATCTTGGAACATTGAAAAAGTAAAATTAAAATAAAAAGAAAAGAATGACCATTTCTTTTCTTTTTCTCACAGTTTTCAAAGTTTTTTGTGGAAATAATCATCACAACATATCCTTTGATGTTGTCTGCTAGCTCCTTGACCTTCATTTCTCTCTCTTATCCCATCCTACACATGTGATATCACATAAGAATGCAAACCTTCTCCCTCCTTTTATGCAGGTTAGGAGATTGACTGCCTGATGCCCCTCCCATGATCAGGACCCTGTCCCCACCACTGAAGCATAACACACACCTAAGCCAGTGTCCCTCTCTAGCTCTAACCAAGCATTTCTGACTTGCTGAGAGGCCTGCCCTCCTCTCAACAGAAGTAATAGTTAAGGTGATAAAGGTATTATATTCACTTGAGTGTGAGTGCACGTGTGTGTGTGTGTGTGTGTGTGTGTGTGTGTGTGTGATCTTCAGACTCTATATCCACACAAATCCTGGTGCAGTGCAGTTTCCCTCTTCTTTCCCACACTTTCATTAACATCTATGCTATGAGTGTGGTTAAAGACAGAGACTCTATCAGGGCTCCTAATTCTCTTACTTTGGGTTGTCGATACCTCTGTAGGCTTATATCCAGTTTTCACTTTATGCTTCTTCTAGCAAGCTTGCATATTGAGTTGGGTGGATTTTGATGGACAGAGAGTGTGGCTGGGGAATCCTGTAAATCTCAGGGAGATATTTGTAATTCATTGGTATTTATTTTTTAAAGATTTTATTTATTAATTGACACACAGAGAGAGATCACAAGTAGGAGAGAGGCAGGCAGAGAGAGAGGAAGAAGGAGGCTTTTCTTCTTCAGCAATTCCTTAGTGATGCGGGGTCTTTTTTGGTTCCATATAAATTTTAGGATTGTTTCTTCTAATGTTTTGAAGAATGTTGGTGGAATTTTGATCGGAGTGGCATTGAAAGTGTAGATTGCTCTGGGCAGTATAGACATTTTGACAATGTTTATTCTTCCGATCCATGAGCATGGAATGCTCTTCCATCTTTTTGTGTCTTCTTCAATTTCTTTCATGAGTGTTCTGTAGTTCCTCGAGTACAGATCCTTGACTTCTTTGGTTACATTTATTCCTAAGTATCTTATAGTTTTTGGTGCTATAGTAAACAGAATCGATTCTCTGATTTCCCTTTCTATTTTTTCATTGTTAGAGTATAAGAATGCAAATGATTTCTGCACATTGATTTTGTATCCTGCCACATTACCAAATGGTTATATGAGTTCTAGTACTTTGGGGGTAGAGTCTTTTGGGTTTTCCACATATAGTATCATGTCATCTGCAAAGAGAAAGAGTTTCACTTCCTCTTTGCCAAGCTGGATACCTTTTATTTCTTTCTGTTGTCTGATTGCTGTTGCTAGGACTTCTAACACTATGTTGAACAGTAGTGGTGAGAGTGGGCATCCTTGCCTTGTTCCTGATCTCAGAGGAAAGGCTTTCAGTTTTTCCCCATTGAGGATGATATTCGCTGTGGGTTTTTCATAGAAAGATTTTATGAGGTTGAGAAATGTTCCCTCTATTCCTATACTTTGAAGAGTTTTGATCAGGAACGGATGTTGTATTTTGTCAAATGCTTTTTCTGCATCAATTGAGAATACCATGTGGTTTTTCTCTCTTCTCTTATTGATTTGTTCTATCACATTGATTGTTTGCAAGTGTTGAACCACCCCTGCATCCCTGGGATAAAACCCACCTGGTCATGGTGGAAAATATTTTTAATGTATTGTTGGATCCTGTTAGCAAGGACCTTGTTGAGAATCGTGGCATCTGTATTCATCAGCGATATTGGTCTGACGTTCTCCTTTTTGATGGGGTCTTTGTCTGGTTTGGGGATGAGAGTGATGTTGGCTTCATAGAAAGAGTCTGGAAGTTTTCCTTCCGTTTCTATTTTTTGAAAGAGCTTCAGGAGAATAGGTGTTATTTCTTCTTTGAATGTTTGGTAGAATTCCCCAGGGAATCCGTCTGGGCCTGGACTCTAGTTTTTGGGGAGGTTTTTGATCACTACTTCGATCTCGTTACTAGATATAGGTCTATTCAGATCGTCAATGTCTTCCTGTTTCTGTCTTGGGAGCTTATAGGTGTCTAGGAATGTATCCATCTCTTGTAGGTTGTTAAACATATTGGCATATAATTGTTGATAGTAATTTTTGATGATTGTTTCTATTTCCTTGGTGTTAGTTGTGATCTCTCCCCTTTCATTCATGATTTTATTAATTTGGGTCTTCTCCCTTTTCTTTTGGGTTAGTTTGGCCAATGGTTTATCGATCTTATTGATTCTTTCAAAGAACCAGCTTCTAGTTTCCTTGATGCATTCTACTGTATCTCTAGTTTCTGATTCATTCATCTCTGCTCTCATCCTTATTATTTCCCGCCTTGTGTGGGGGTTGGATTAATTTTTTGTAGATTTTCCAGTTCTTTATGGTGTAATGAGAGTTGGTGCATTCGGGATTTTTCAATTTTTTTGAGTGAGGCTTGGATCGCTATGAATTTCCCCCTTAGGACTGACTTTGCTGTATCCCATAGGTTTTGGATTGATGTATCTTCATTCTCATTGGTTTCCATGAAGTGTTTCAGTTCTTCTTTGATTTCTTGGTTGGTCCACATATTCTTGAGCAGGATCGTCATTAGCTTCCAAATGTTTGATTTTCTCCTGAACTTTTTATGGTGGTTGAGTTCCAGTTTCACGACATTGTGGTCAGAGAATATGCAGGGAATAATTTCAATCTTCTGGTATTGGTTGAGCCCTGATTTGTGACCTAGTATGTGTTCTATTCTGGAGAAAGTTTCATGTGCACTCGAGAAGAATGAGTACTCTGCTGTTTTAGGGTGGAATGAGATCCATCTGGTCCAATGTGTCATGCAAGGCTCTTGATTCTTTGTTGATTTTCTGTTTAGATGATCTGTCCATTGTGAGAGTGGTGTGTTAAGATCTCCTACAATTAATGTATTCACATCAATATGATTCTTTATTTTGTTTAACAGTTGGCTTATTTGGCTGCTCCCATGTAGGGGCATAAATATTTACAATTGCTAGATCTTATTGATGTATAGACTCTTTAAGAATGATGTAGTGTCCTTCTGTGTCTCTGATTACAGTCTTTAGACTAAAATCCAATTTGTCTCATATGAGAATCGCTACCCCGGCTTTCTTTTGGAGTCCGTTGCCATGAAAGATGGTCTTCCATCCCCTCACTTTCAATCTGGAAGTGTCTTTAGATTCAAGATGAGTCTCTTGTAGACAGCATATGGATGGGTCCTGTCATTTTATCCAGTCTGCAACCCTGTGTCTTTTTATTGGAGCTTTTAGGCCATTCACATTGAAAGTGATTATTGATAGATATATTTGTATTGACATCATGTTGCCTATGCAGTTCATTTTTCTATAGACTACCTCTATATATTTCTGTTTTGTGTCACTCTTGGGTTCATTTCTCCTCTATAGAACCCCTCTTAGTATTTCTTGTAGTGCTTTATTCGTGGTTGCATAATATTTTAGACCTTGGCGGTCTTGGAAGCTCTTTATTTCTCCTTCCATTTTGAAAGTCAACCTTGCTGTGTACATTATCCTTGGTTGCATATTTTTGTCATGTAACTTCCTGAGTATGTCTTGCCAGCCCTTTCTGGCTTGCCAGGTTTCTGTGGAAAGGTCTGACATTATTCCGATGGTCCTCCCTCTATAGGTGAGGGATCGCTTTCTCCCAGCTGCCCTCAAGACATATTCTTTGGTTTTATGATTTGAGAATTTTACTATTATGTGCCTGGAGGTTTCTGGCCTCATTGATCTTGGGGGGTGTCCTCTCAGCTTCTAGGACGTGAACATTTGTTTCATTCCCCATATTTGGGAAATTTTCATCCATGATTTGTTCAACAATATCTTCTAAGCTTCTCTCTCTCTCAATTCCTTCAGGGATTCCAATAATTCTGATATTGGAGCGTTTCATGGCATCATTCATTTCCCTTATTCTGTTTTCATGGGATTTTAGCTGTTTGCTCCAAGACTTCTCTTGCTCCTCCTTCTTAAACCAACTGTCTTCTAAATCACTGATACAATCTTCAGCTTCATTTACTCTGGCTGTTAGCATATTTAAATTAGATTGCATCTCATCTAAAGTCTTTCTAACCTCAGCTTTCACTTCTGTCACTATGGCTTCCACTTTGAGACTAATGTTCTTTTCTAAATTAACCATTGCTTGGACTATTGATGCCCTGAATTCCATTTCTGTCATATTGTTTATGTTCATTTCCAGTAATTCTGTGACCAAGGTTGTATTCTTGGGGTTCTTCTTCTGTTGGATGTTCCTTCTCTGAGTCATTGTGGCGAGGAGTGGTTGAAGGTGTGTATGGGTAAATATATCAGACACTATCTAGGTGGATTGGTCGTTGGAAGGTTTTGGAGCAACCAGAATTCACCACCAAAAAGGGAGGAGAAATAAAAAAGAAAATGGAAGAAAGGAAGCAAGAAAAGAAACCCCTACCAGAGCAGGGCCCAGTGGTAGGATTTATATGGTACAAAACTGTTACCGGGTAAAGAAAAGGGTTATCAAGGGTAAATGAAGAGATCAAAAAGCTAAGCCCAACCTATATGACCCCCAAGACTAATATATATATATATAGACAATTACACAAACACACTGACAATTACACAAACACACTGACAAACTAGAATGGGAAGGTGAGGGCAGACACTCCTTGTGGGCAAGGAATGCATTTCAGATGCTACTGACTTTGTCTTGTTATTATTGTTGGAGGAGCCCACTTTAAAAGATATAGGAAGATTAGAACTGGTTGTATATAGGGGTAGTATTGAATAGGGATGTGGGATTGACTTGAAGCTTATAACTACATGCACACGTAAAAGAGAGAATAAAGGAAAGAGGAGAGAAGAAAGGGAAAAACAGAGAAAGTGAACAAGAAAACAAGAGGCAACAACAAAAGCAGAAAGAACCAACTCTAGGAGTGTGTTTGAAAAACTTTCAAGGTAAAAAGGAAAAAAATGTTATGGGGTGTTGTATTGAGTATCACATTGTGATAAGGGGGTTAAAAATTGAAAGAAGAAAAACCGTGAGAATGTATTTTTAAGCTTAAATTGGAAGCTTTAAAAGTAAAAATAGAAAAAAGTTTAAAAAAGTAAATAAGGTGGAAAACTATATCAATAAGTTGTAGGGCTTTTGGTACTTGTAGTCAGTGCTGGGAGTTTAATAAATTGCCTTTCCCCTGATTTGGGGTTTTGCAGTTTGAGTGTTGTCCTCCTGAGCTTCTGGCTTGCTTTCTGGGGGCGGGGCCTGCCACGCTGTTTCAGTCCTTCTACCTGGGCTGCGTCTCTCCGCCCCCTTGCTAGAGACTGGCCTCAATGGTAACCAGGTTATCAGGTTACAATTCTCTGGTAGTGGAGCGTTGTTCTTTTACGTCTTTCTTCAGCTGCTGAGGAAGTCAGGTCAGAGCAAGATGTCTGCACCCAGACCTCCCTCCCAGAGCGAGCCTCTACACAGAGAGGGGCTCTGTCCCGCCTCCCGGTTGGCAGTCTGTCACAGCCGGGCAGGCGCAGATGTTGGGTTGGTTTCTGCCCGTGCTCCTGCTTGTCGCTTCACTCCCGCACCTCAAAACCACAACTCCTTTTGGATCGGCGACCTCGTCTGTGCCCCAGGACCCGTGGCCTCTCCTTCCCAGGCAAGTCTGTAAAATTGCCTTCCCTGGGGGGTCTGTGCCCCACCCACGGGGTGGAGAGAAGCGGGAGAGAAAGTCAGGGCAGAAAAAAAAAATTTTTAAAGTCTCCTTGCCTTGCCGTGGGTTCTGCTATGTTCCCAGTTCTGTCTCGCCCTGATTCAGACCATAATCTGCTGTTATTCCTCACTCAGAGAGCACTTTCATGTTGGCGTATTTACTTACAATGGTTTAGCCCTACAGGCTTCCTCCCCCACACCCCTGTCTCTGGCGACAAGCCTCCGATCCCTCTTACTTGTTTCTACCTTTTTGCCGATGGTCTTTGTTTCCCGTGGTGATCCAGAAGCGTGAAATATCACATTTCAGGCTGATTTCATGGTTGCTCACAGTGGTCCTGTAGTGTTTTTTTTTTTGCTGGAATTGAGCTCTTTTCAGGGAACTCCCCGAAATGCAGTCACCTGGCCTTCTGCCATCTTCTTCCCCCTATTTTTACTTTTTTTGAGGAAGTTCCATACTATTTTCTGTAGTGGCTACACCAATTTACAGTCGCACCAGCAGTACACAAGGGTTTCCTTTTCTCCACATCCTCACCAGCATTTATCTCCTCTCTTCTTGATGATAGCCATTGTAATATACAGAGGTGATAATTCATTGTAGTTTTGTCTTGCATTTCCCTGATGACTACTCTAGATTGTTTATTTTTGACTATGCAGTTATTTATTGTTATATATTAAAATCCAATAGCCTTGTAGTTAGAAATATCAATAAATATTCACAGGATGTGGAAGGATACGAGGAAATAGTTACACATTATTATTTCTTCAGAATATATATTTTTCATCTTCCATTTCCAGAAAACATGAAAAAATATATTTTAGTTTAAAAATTATTTCAACATAAAGCTTACTGATCATAACACATATTACTAATAAAATATCAACCTGTAAAAATCCAAACCCCCCCAGTACATATTTTTCTAGCTGAGAAGAAAAACAATTCACCTTCTTCCCCTGTAACTAGACCTACCCTGTACGTCGTGGGCCAGAGCGCCCCCTGGTGTCCCAAGTGCCGATGGTGTCCTGTTTGTCCTCCAGTGACCTGATCACCCCTGATGACCACAGGGGCCCCGCAGCCCAGCCCATTCCATGTCCCTGCAAAGAGCTTTGGGTCTGGACTCACACTGACATCCCCTCACTATGTCTCCACACTGTAACACATGGCCAGGATCTTGGTGGTACTGAGATCAGTCAGTTGTAAGAACTGGTTATGGGAGGTCACTCTGGAGATGGACATGAGTCTCTTGTTGGATGGGCTGTTATGTGTGCTTTATCTAAGTGTTATGAACCAATTTACTGCACTGAGTCACTTGGGGTTGGTGCATTCAGTTCCACTGGAAATTACTGTTTGAGATGGAGAATCCAGAGATAGTGATGTGAGGTTCAGGGTCTGTGAGCCCTTCACCAGTCCTGGTCCTGACTCCTGAAGTAGCACCTGGGACACGACACCTGGGCAGAAGGAAATTCAGGCCGTGTCACTCACAGCACTCACAACCATCTCCATGGTCCCTTGTCTGACATCTGAGACCATCTCCTTGGGGAAGAGTCAGCAGACACAGAGAAGAGCTTAGAAAGTCGTATTCCTCCAGACCACAGCTCTACCTTCCCCAGAGACCCCACCTGTCTGACAAAAGAGCTGTGAGTTCCCTCTGCCTGAAAATGGATTCTTTCCCTAAATATTGGGATAAGGTTGCACATGTGGGAGGGGAGGCTGTCCTTATAAGTGGACATGGACAGAGTCAGGCTCCCGTGGGCATTCCAGGACCACCTGTGAGAATCTCTTTGTTGAACTTACAAGGCTGTTGGTCTAGGAGTGCCCTTGGTTTATGAACTGTGTTGGAAGCAGGACAATAGATGGCCTCATACTCTGAGCCTAAAAATAAATGTTGAACAAATGAGTGAATCACAATTTTCTTTTAATCTAAACTATTTTCAAGAAGATATTGAATGGGATCCACATTTAGTGGTTGCAGCTTTCCAAGTGAACATCTACTGACACAGCATAGGGACATCTAGAGACCTTTGATCCTGAGGGTCTCTGCTGATGGGCTTTGTCTGCCAAGATGTCTGCAAAGCCTGGAAGGGGAATCTTTATCCTCAAGTGCAGAGACACCAACACAAGGCACCCACTCTGATCTGCAGATATAATTCCTGTGCTTGGAGGGGGCCTCCCTTGTCGTGAGAAATCCACCTCACACAGGGGCCTCTTATCTCCGGGAGGAAGAATTTGCTTTAAAGAAAAGTGGGTAACTTTTCTCTCATGCAGAACAGAGATGGCCCCTACCTTGAATGAAATAGTGTTAATGACATGGATGTTATTTGTATCTAAACATTACAGGTCTAATAAGAGATTGTGGGGATTATGTTGAGAGCCCTGAAAGTACTGTGGCAATAGGATAAATACTGAGTTAGATGAAGAGACTTCAAATAGAGAGTGGAGGACTATAGAACAGACAGGTGATAGTTGGATAAATAATTTTATATTACTTTAAAAGACAGTAAAGAGGAATCGTATCATTATGAACACATAAAATGGAAGTGTCCATTATTGTCAGTATTTTTAAGGCTATATTTGCTGGATGAAAGTATTTTAATGTCAACTTTTGTATACACTGAAGTAAGGGTTTATGTGTTACTTTCTTTATGAGAAGTCACAGCTTCCACTTAGGGTAGTGATGCCTCCTTGTTGGTACTGGTTGTTGTGTAAGTTTGTCTTAGACCCTGGAGCAGATCTTCCCCTATAACAGCCCAGGAAATACGCCTTTGAAACCTACCTCATTACATGGACGGAATCACCTATTTATTTATTTATTTATTTTTCTATTCATTTATTTATATTATTTTTTTATTTTTTATTTCTCTTAGTCATCATACAGTATATCACTAGTTTTTTATGTAGTGTATCACGATTCATTCTTTGCCTATAACGCCCAGTGCTCCATGGAACACATGCCCTCCTTAAAAACCATCGCTGACTCACTCAGCCCCGTCCACCCATCCCCCTCACAACTAAAACCCTGGTTTGTTTGTTGGTGTCCACAGTCTTATGTTTCATCTCCTCCTCCTATTCCCCCGCCTTCATTTTCCCTTCCTTCTCCTATTGTCCTCCATGCTATTCCTTGTGTTCCACAAATAAGTGAAACCACATGATAATTGACTTTCTCTGCTTGACTTACTTCACTGAAATTAATCTCCTCCAGTCCCAGCCATGTCGATGCAAAAGTTGGGTATTCATCTTTTCTGATGGAGGCATAATCTTCCATCCACTTAGGGGAGCGATGCCTCCTTGTAGATATTGATTGTTGTGTGATTTTGTCTTAGACTCTGGGGCAGATCTTCCCTTATAACAGCCCATGGAATATGCCTTTGAAACTTAAGTCATTTCATAAGCAGAATCACATCTTTAAATGGAGAGGAGGTTAAATAAGATCATTTCTGTCATTTAGCATCACGCAGTTATTCAATTGATGAACACTCTGTGGTACCTGAAAAATTTTCCCCAGAGTGTGAGGTTATAAGGGATATTGAGACTCAGAGGCAAGAAAACAGTATGTATGGATTTGTTCACCGCAACAGAAGCTGCAGAGCCTTACAAGAAACCCATCACTTCCAGACCTCTCTGCACCTGCATCTGGGGCTGGGATCTGTGGTCAGAGGGTCCCGAGGGTCCCAACTGACCAGGTTTCTCCTCCCCTCCAGAGCTTGCTGCTACCAGTATCTGGAGGCCTGAGGGTCTCACTTCCCAAGTGTCCTGAGCTGTGGGATGTGCACAGACATATTGTTTCCAGAGCGGCTGCACCTGTCTGAATTCCTTCCAACAGTGGAAGAGGGTTCTCCTTTCACCCCATCCTTGCCAACATTTGTTCTTTCCTAACTTGTTCATTTTGGCCATTCTCATCTGTGTGAGATTCCTATCATACTGTGGTTTTGATTTGTAGTTCTCTGATGCTGAGTGATGTGGAACTTTTTCACGTGTCTGTTGTCCATTTGTATGTCTTCTCTGGAGAAATGTTTGTTCTTGTGTTCTCCCCATTTCTTGACTGGATTATTTGATCTTTGTGTATTGGGTTTGGTAAGTTCTTTGTAGATTTTAGATAGTCCTTTTTTATTAAGTTCAATTACCTATTATATAGTACATCTTTAGTTTTTGATGTAGTGTTCAATGATTCCTTAGCTGCATATAACACCCCGTGCATATTAGATCATGTGCCCTTGTTAATACCCACCACCCTGCTACTCCGTACCCCATCTCCCTCCTTTCTGAACCCTCAACATGGTACCCTGTGTCCAGAGTCTCTCATGGTTTGTCTCCTTCTCTGATTTCTTCTCATTTCGTTTTCCCTCCTTTCCCCTATTTTCTTCTGCATTGTTCCTTATATTCCACATATGAGTAACCATATTATAGTTTTTTTCTTTCTTGACTTATTTCACTTAGAATAATAACCTCCAGTTCCATCCATGTTGATGCAACTGTGAGGTATTCATCCTTTCTGATGGCTGAGTAATATTTTGTTGCATGTATGAACCACATCTTCTTTATCTATTCATTTACTGAAGGACATATGAGCTCCATACAGTTTGGCTATCGTAGACATTGCTGATGTGATCATTGGGGTGCATGTGTCCCTTCTTTTCACTACATCTGTCCTCTGGGTAAATTCTCAGTAGTGCAATTGGTGGATCATAGGGTAAATCTATTTTTTTATTTTTTTATTTTTTTTATTTGTCAGTGTCAAGACTCATTGTTTATGCCCCCCACCCAGTGCTGCATGATCTATTTTTAACATCTTGAGGAATTTCCATACTCTTCTCCAGAGTCGCTGTACGAGCTTATATTCCCAGCAACAGTGCAAGAGGTTTTACACATTCTCTGCATGCTTGCCAACAAGTGTTTCCTGACTCAATAAGTTTAGGCATTCTAACTAGTGTGAGGTGGTTTTGATTTCTTTTTCCTGATGGCGAATGATTTTAAACAGTTCTTGTGTCTGTTAGCCATTTGCATGTCTTCTTTGGAGGAATATCGGTTTCTGTTGGACCCATTTCCTGACTGGATTATTTGGGTTTTTTGAGGTGTTGAGTTTGATAAGTTCTTTTTTTAAAATAATTTACTTTATTTTATTTTTTTAGTGTTCCAAGTATCATTGTTTATGCACCACACCCAGTGCTCCATGCAATACATGCCCTCCTTAATGCCCACCATAGACTCACTCATCCCCACACCACTCTCCCTTCTAAAACCCTCAATTTGTTTCTCAGAGTCCACAGTCTCTCATGCTTCATCTTCCTCTCTGATTTACCCCAGTTTACATTCCTTTTCCTTCTCTTTCTTTTTCTTTTCCTTCTCTTAATGAACTCCATGTTACTCCTCATGGAGCATATGATACTTGACTTTTCCACTTTACAGATCTTGGATACTGTGCCATTCTTTTTTTTTTTTTGTAGTTGTTAATCACATTTTTAAAATAATAAGTTATTTTTTCTTATAAGACATTTTTTTTAAAGTTTTTATTTATTTGACAGAGAGAAACAGAGCCAGAAAGGGAACACAAGCAGGGGGAATGAGAGAGAGAGAAGCAGGCTTCCTGCCTGGCAGGGAGCCTGATGTGGGGCTGGATTCCAGGACTCTGGGATCATGACCTGAGCCGAAGGCAGACGCTTAACCAACTGAGCCACCCAGGCGCCCCCATCCTTCTTTAAAGATTTTATAATTTTTTTTCTTATAAGACATTTGCCAATATCTTCTCTCACTGTGTAGGTTGCCTTTTAGCTTTGTTGACTCTTTCCTTTGCTCGGTCAAAGTCTTTTATCTTGGTGAGATCCCAATAGTTCATTTCTCCTTTGTTTGTCTTGCCTTTGGAAATGTTTCTAGCAAGAAGTTGCTGTGGCTGAGGCCAAGGAGGTTGCTGCCTGCATTGTTCTCTAGGATTTTGATGAATTCTTGCCTCACGTTAGGTTTTTCATCTCTTTTGAGTTCATCTTTGTGTATGGTGTAAGAGAAAGGACCAGTTTCATTCTCCTGCATGTTTCTGTCCAACTTTCCCAAAACTGTTTATTGAAGAGACTGTTTTTTTTTCTATTGGATTTTTTTTCCATTTCTTTGTGTCTTTCTCCATTTCTTTCATAAGTGTTCTGTAGTTTATAGCACACAGATCCTTTACCTCTTTGTTTATGTTTATTCTTAAATTTTTTTAAATTTTTTTTTATTTTCTTTAATTTAATTTAAAATTTTTTTTAATTTAGGAATAAATTCTTATATTTTTTTTTGCTGTGGTTGTGAAGGGAATCAGCTGCCTGATTTCCCTTCTTACCTGAGCCGAAAACAGTTGCCCAACCAACTGAGCCACCGAGGTGCCCCTCATTAGATCTAATTTCTGCCCTTGGAGGTTTTATATTGTCGCTAATGCTTTTTCCAGACTAGCTATTGGCTTCATGCTTGGTATCCTGGAATCTGTGTCTGAACCCGTGCTTACATCCAGATCCATTAGTTCTGTGGCAGAGGACATTGCCTCTGGTTCTGTGTTTGTTGGGATTGCCTCTTCCTAGTCATTCTGTCCATGATGGTTGAGGAATGGATTGAGTTGAAAATATCAACCATGACCCAAGAGTATGCACCCTAGCAGATCCAGTGTGCTCAGAAGCCACCACTGAAAAAAATAAAGACAAACTAAAGCTCAAGAGTACATTTAAAAATTGAAAATAATTGAAAACATTTTGTGTGAAAATATATAGAATAGAACATAAAAAAGGAGCACATGAAAGAGGCTATAACCTGTCGTTGTGGATAATACAGAGTGTTCCAGTTGTTCCTGGGTGAATTTTGGTCTGTGTGTTACAGGACACTGCATACCCCCAAAAACCTTTATGAGGAAAGTAAAACAGGTGTGCATTAAAAAGTTAAAAGTGAGTAGAGTGTACAACTGGCTAAAATAAAGCATATATCCATCAAAATGTCGGTTTGTGGGGCGCCTGAATGGCTCAGTTGGTTAAGCGACTGCCTTCGACTCAGGTCATGATCCTGGAGACCCAGGATCGAATCCCACATTTGGCTCCCTGCTGAGCAGGAAGCCTGCTTCTCCTTCTCTCACTCCCCCTGCTTGTGTTCACTCTCTGGTTGTGCTTCTCTCTGTCAAATAAATAAAATCTTTAAAAAAAATGTTGGTTTGTAAAAATACAAGTTAAAAAGAGCTTAGGAAAAAATGAGTTTTCTTCAAAGACTTCATTTATTTGACAGAGAGACTCATCACAAGCAGGCCGAGAGGCAGGCAGAGAGAGAGAGGAGGAAGCAGGCTCCCTGACGATCAGAGAACCCAATGTCGGCCTCGATCCCAGGACTCTGAGATCATGACCTGAGCTGAAGGCAGAGGCTTTAACCCACCGAACCACCCAGGCATCCAAAATGAGTTGTTATAAGAGACATCTTGCCAAACTCAGTTGCTTTTCTACTTGTAGTGATCCACATATGTGTTCTTATATCGCAGGTTGATTTCCTGGGTGTTCAAAGTTGTTTCATAGATATCCAGCTAAATTCTGTTTAAAGGGGTTTTCATTCCCACTGGAACTCTCTTGGGAACATTCCAGGGACCCCTGGACGTCTCTGTGTTTTGTGACTTCGCAATTGTGATTGGCGATGGCCTCACACAGGCACCCTCTTTCACAGCTCCCAGTTCACCGGCTGGGTGCCTGTCCAGTGTCCTTTCATGGGCCACACTGCCCTGAGAACTGTTGCCCTGATTTGGTTGCAAGATATTTTATATCTCCCGTGGGATGTTAAACAGCCCTCACCTTCTAGTTCTTTACAGGGTGGTCAGGTGGAGAGCAGTCTCCCAGCTGGTCTGGCTTGTGCTTTATGGAGACTGGAGCTGAGAGTCCCTTCTGGGCTTGCTGACCATAACCAGTCTCCCTGGGCCACTGCTTGGGCTCTCTATGGGTTCAGGTTCCCCTAGTCCTCTGATTCTCCTGGGATCCAAGATCACAGTGATCCACCTAGAATTCTGTCCTATTCATCCCTGTGCCCTTTTCAGCAGCGATGTCTCTCACTGCAGCAGATTTCTCAGGGTCCTGATTGTTTTGTTCCTATTTATATCACTTTCTGGTGGCTGACTTATGGAGGCTTCCTCCCGTCTCCATTTATCTTCTGATATTTTCCCCAAAGATTCAAATTTCTGCACCTCCTACCTCACAAAAAGTAGTCATTTTTCTGCCTGTAGAGATCCAGATAATTCTCTTTACTTCTGAGGTTGAATTCCTGTATACTTAGAATTGTTTGATAGAAATCCAGTGAGATCCAAGGGACCAGCTGAAATGAGGTTGCATGCTCTGCCACCATCTTGCCCCCCCTTCCCCTGAAGAAAGGATTTGAATGACAAACTGGGTAAGATTTATTTTTTTATATTTAAAATTTTTTTATTTAAATGCATTCCAGTTCCCACATAGCACATTCTTGGTTTCAGACGTAGAGTTTAGTGATCCCTTAGTTGCATATAACACGGAGTGTTCATTCCATCAAGTGACCCCGTAATGCCCATCAGCTGGCTTTTCTATTCACTCCCCAGTCAACCCTCGTTTGAACATAAAATTTGGAGAATAATTTCAGGATTTGGTTTGGGGAATGTTCCTCCTCGAATTCTAGCTTTATATATATATTTTTTCTCACAACATTTTCTCCTGATGTTCCTTTCTTAAAATTATGTTCAGTCAGCCACCATATAGTACATCATTAGTTTCTGACGTAGTGTTCAGCAATTCATTATTTGCATATAACACCCAGTGCTCATCCCACTACATGTCCTCTTTATGGCCCATCCCCGAGTTACCCCATTTCCCAACCCTACCACTCTGAAATCCTGTTTCTTCCCCAGGGGAAATTATTGATTTCTGAAATTATTTACCGGGGCATTCTTTTATCTTTTTGATAAAACTAGGCAGAGGTTTCTCAGTTTTACTGTTCTTTTTTTTCCCCAAAGAAAGAACCAGACTTTTGGTTTTTGAGCTCTTCTGTTGTTTTTTAGTTTTTATATAATTTATTTCTGCTCTAGTCTTTACTATCCCCGTCCTTTTGCTGCTTTAGGCTTTTGCCATTTTACTTTCTCTAACTCCTTCAGGTGTAATGTTAGGTGGTGTCTTTCAGATTTTTCCTGCTTCTTGAGGTCTTCCTATATGCTGTGAATTTCTGTCTTAGGACCACATTTGGTGCAGAGAAATTAGGGGAAAGTGATAAAGGCTTTGTACTCATTTGCGTGTGTGTGTGTGGGTGTGTGTGTGTCCATTTGTGTGTATGATGTTCAGACTCCACACCCACACCACACCTGGAGGAGGTTCCCCTGCTTGCCCGTGTTGTCAGTAACATTGGTGCTGCGAGCATTGTTTAAGACAGTGACCCCAACAAGACACTTTCCTCTTTTACTTTGGGTTGTTGGTGTCTCTGTGGTCTCACGTCCAGCATGCACTTCATGCTGCCTCTAGGAAGTTTGCACGTTGAGCTGGGTGCACCCGTGATGCATAATGAGCACTTCTGGGATTCCTGTAAAGGTTCAGTTAAGGAGCCTCAGGATATTTGTGATTCATTGGTATTTAGGGACAGGAATAAAGATTATGAGTGACTGTGTATTTTGTGCATTTTAGTATAATTGTTTTCCCATTAGAACAAATTTTCTAAGTCAAGAGTGAAGAGGTAAGGACAGAACCATATGTGCAGAGTGCGTCCCTTGAGGGAAAGTGTTCTCTGGAGAGGAATCCCAACACCCTCACAGGAAACCTGCCCATAACCTCCATCTGCACCTGCTCCTGGGTCTTACAGAGAATTGGTGAGTAGTGTGCACCCCCTGCTGGCCCAGATCCCCTCCTACACTGAGGTTTGTGTCTGGGCTCATACTGATGTCCCCTCACTGTGTCTTTCGCACAGTAATACACGGCCGTGTCCTCGGCTCTCAGGCTGTTCATCTGCAGATACAGCGTGTTCTTGCCGTTGTCTCTGGAGATGGTGAATCGCCCCTTCACGGAGTCTGCGTAGTATGTGCTACTTCCACCACTGCTAATAGCTGCGACCCACTGCAGCCCCTTCCCTGGAGCCTGGCGGACCCAGCTCATGTCATAGCTGCTGAAGGTGAATCCAGAGGCTGCACAGGAGAGTCTCAGGGACCCCCCAGGCTTCACTAGGTCTCCCCCAGACTCCACCAGCTGCACCTCACCCTGGACACCTGCAGACACAAGACAGCATGGTCAGGACAGTGTCACACATCTACAGTTTCATTCACCCATATCCACTCACACACTCAACGTCTCTTGTTCACCATGAATTACCTTTTAAAAAAGCAACAAGGAAAACCCAGCCAAGCACAAACTCCATAGTGAGTTGTCTGTGTCCTGTCCTGATGACTGACTGGGACACCTGGGAATCCTGGGGCTGGGCCTCCTCTCCCAGCTGCAGGGTCAGGGCTGGGCTGTTTTAATCAGCAGAGGGAGGGCCCTATTTGCATGTCCTCTGATTATATATTCAATTTGGGATTGATGCGGACATAAAAGGCAATGACCAGAACGGATGTCACTGCCTTTGTTCTGGTGGTATTGAGCACTTTTGAAAAAAATAAGATTTTTCAGTGTATAAGTTCCCAGAGTATATCCTTAGCCTTCATGTGGTGCTTTCTTTTTACATATTCACACAGGTCTTGTGGGATAGGTGTCATATTATCTCATGATGAAATGTAAACCTCGACCCAGAATTCAGAAGGTTTTGTGAGGTGTCCAAGATCACACACAGGGTGAGAGTGAGCCCAGGATCTGGCCCTGTGCTCATCCCCACAGGACACACTGTCCCTAACCACCTGGAGGACAGAGTGGGCAGGCTCCTGAGGAATGTGGAAATCCCCTGTAATGGGGACAGGATGATTTACCTGCTCTAGAGTTTCCCTGAAATATAGAGACAAGCAGAGTTCATGCAGGTGTAGTTTCTAACACTTCAATATCTATATGTTCCTATTGAGTCATCTCTGTGTTTATTTGTAATAATTTTGATGAGTGTGCTTCATGCAGAATGAACTGGCCGTGTGCAGAGTGTGTCATAGGATAAATATTGGTGTCAGAATCAACATTATCCAGAGTGAGCAAATCAGTTCTCCAAAAACTTCCTGTATTTTCTCTGGCATTCCTCCTTCCTCTTCCCTTCTGCACCCTGTCTCCATGTAACTATGCGTTTTTCTCATGTTACTTAGACTAGTTTTAATTTTGAAGAAATCTTATTGTATGTCATTTTATTGTTGGCCCTTTTTTCCCTCTGCATCAATACTTGAAAACTCAATTATGTTGCTGTCTGTAGCAAGAAACATTTATTTAATGTTTGACAGTTTTCCAAAAGGTGAACATAACATGATTTTATTTTTTAAATGGTTGGTTGGGATAAGGATTCTTTCCAGTTTCTGATGTGTAGGGAGTTGCTTCTCACTGTGCTGATGCAGATGTGGAGCTCAGAGAATGTGTTCTTTGTGTGCTTTCCACAACAGCTGACCTGAAGAGGATTAAGAGGAACAAATTTGCATCAAATAGGAGTTTCTATTTCCTGTTGTTTTTGTGAATTACGTAGACGTCTTTGAAAAGTCAACTTCAAACATAAGAATATAATTAAAGTACAGTTAGAACTAGGACTTCCCCTGGGAAGACATCCCATCCTGGAATCTTGTTCATTGGGAGGGTTTTGATTACTGCTTCAAACTCCTTGCTGGTTATCAGTCTGTTCAGATTTTCTATTGCTTCCTGTTTCAGTTTTGGTGGTTTACAAATGTGCAGAAATGCATCCATTTCTTCCAAATAGTCCTAAGCTTTTATGTGGTTGCTCATAATAAATTCATAAAATTGTGTTCACTTAGTATTGGTTGTCATCGCTGCCATTTCATTCATGATTTTATTAAATTGTTTCCTTTCTCTTCTTTTGAATATGTCTGGCAAGGAGATTTTCATTCTTACAATTTTTTTATTTATTCATCAATTTTTAAAAATAATAATTTATTTTATTTTTTCTGTTTTCTAATAATCTTTGTTTATGCTCCACACCCAGTGCTCCGTGCAATTCATGCCTTCAATATCCACCAGTCTCACACATCCCCCCACCGCCCTCCCTCCAAATCCCACAGTTTGTTTCTCAGAGTCCAAAGTCTCTCATGCTTTATTGTCCTCCCTAATTTACTCCAGTTCACCTTTCCTTTCCTTCTTCACTGTTCCCCATGTTACTCCTTATACTATGCATGTAGGTGAAATCGTATGATACTTGACTTTCTCCCGTTGACTTATTTCACTCAGCATAATCTCTTCCAATCCAGCCCATGTTCCTACAAAAGTTGGATATTCATCCTTTCTGATGGAGGCCTAGTATTCCATTGTATATATGGACCACATCTTCTTTATCCATTCATCTGTTGAAGGGCACCTTGGCTGTATCCACAGTTTGGTGATGGTGGCCATTGCTGGGATGAACATTGGGGTATCAATGGCCCTTCTTTTCACTACATCTGTATCTTTGGGGTAAATACCCAGTAGTGCAATTGCATGGTCATACTGTAGCTTTATTTTTAATTTTTAAGGGATCTCCACACTGTTTTCCAATGCAGCTGCACCAAATTGCCTTCCCACCAACAGTGTAAGAGGATTCCCCTTTCTCCACAGCCTCTCCAACACTTGTTTCCTGACTTGTTAATTTTGGCCATTCTGACAGGTGTAAGGTAGTATCTCAGTGTGGTTTTGATTTGAATTTCCTTGAAAGCTAAAGATGATAAACTTTTTTTCATGTGTCTGTTAACCATTTGTGTGTCTTCTATGGAGAAGTGCCTCTTTATGTGTCCTTCCCATTTTTGATGTAATCATCTTTTGATTTCTTTTTGAGTTTCAGGAGTTCTTTATAGATCTTGGATATCAGCCCTTTTTCTGTAGTGTCATTTGTGAATATGATCTCTCATTCCATGGGTTGCCTCTCTATTTTGTTGACTGTTTACTTTGCTGTGCAGAAGCTTTTTATTTTGATGAAGTTCCAAACATTTATTTTCATTTTTGTTTCCTTTGCCTTTGGAGACCTGTCTCAAAGTAGTTGCTGTGGTCGATGTCAAAACAGTTACTGCCTGTGCTCTCCTCTGGGATTTGGATCGATTCCTGCCTCATGTTGAGTTCTTTCATCCATTTTGAGTTTGCCTTTATGTGTGGTGTAGGAGAAGGTTTGAGTTTCATTCTTCTATATGTAGCTGTCCAATTTTCCCAGCACCATTTACTGAAGGGACTCTCTTTTTGTACTGAATATTTTTTCCTGCTTTGACGAAGTTGATTGACCATAGATTTGTAGGTCCATATCTGGACTTCCTACTCTGTTCCATTGGTCTATGTGTCTGCTTTTGTGCCAGTATAATTCTGTCTTGGTGATCATAGCTTTGTAATAAAGCTTGAAATCAGGTAACGTGATGCCCCCATTTTGTTTTTCCTGTCAACATTTCCTTCACAATTCAGGGACTTTTCTTGTTCCATATAAATGTTAGGATTGTTTGTTCTAACACGTTGAAAAATGTTAGTGGAATTTTGGTGGATATGGTATTGAAAGTATACATTGCTCTGGGCAGTATAGACAAGTTAACAATGTTTATTCTTTTGATCCATGAGCATGGAATATTTTTCCATCTTTTTATTTCTTCTGTAATTTATTTCATGAGTTCTGTAGTTTCTTAGGTATAGATACTTTACATCTTTGGTTAGGTTTATTCCTAAGTATCTTATGGTTCTTGCTGCTATAGTAAATGGAATCGATTCTCTGATTTCCCTTTCTATATTTTCATTGTTAGTGTATAAGAATGCAACTGATTTCTGTTCACTGATTTTTATCTTGCCACATGACTGAATTTCTCTATTAGTTCTAGTAGTTTGGGGTGGAGTCTTTTGGGTTTTCCAGATAACATGTCATGCCATCTGTAAAGAGAGAAAATTTGACTTCTTCTTTGCCAGTTTGAATATCTTTTATTTCTTTCTGTTGTGTGATTGCTTTTAATAGGCTTTCTAACATTATGTTGAATAACAGTGTGAGGGTTGGGTCCTCGTCTTGTTCCTGATCTCAGTGGGGATGCTGTTAGCATTCCCGCTTTGAGAATGATATTCACTGTGGATTTTTCATAGATGGATTTTATGAGATTGATGTTTGTTCCCTCTATCCCTATACTTTGAAGAGCTTTAATCAGGAATGGATGCTGTATTTTGTCAAATGATTTTTTCTGCATCAATTGAGAGAACCATTTGGTTCTTTTCTCTTCTCTTATTGATTTGTTCTATTACATTGACTTATTTGTGATGTTGAACCACCCTTGCATCCCTGGGATAAATCCCACCTGGTCTTGGTGGTTAATCTTTTTAATGTGTTGTTGGATCCTATTAGCTACATCTTGTTGAGAATCTTGGCATCCATATTCATCAGAGATATTGATCTGAAACTCCTTTTTGATGCGGTCTCTGCCTGGTTTGTGGATTAAAATAATGCTGGCTTCATCGAAAGAGTCTGGAAGTTTTCCTTCTGTTTATTTTTGGAAACTGCTTCAGGAGGATAGGTATTATTTCTTCTTTGAATATTTGGTAGAATTCACCCCCGAGGCTAAGTGGGGGGTGCAACCATTGCTGGGACAGTGTGTTCTCAGGACCTGCAGGTCACATGAAGAACCCAGGTCCCTCAGAGTGGCAGAGCTCCCAGGTATCGGATGGGGGAAGCCAAGCTATAGAGACTGAGGTGAGGAGGGGGCTCTCAGCTCATGCTTACCTTAAACTGTGATCTGAGGCACAGTCAGGCCACTGCTCTTCCAGCAGGGACCCATACGTGGCAGAGCTGGTGAGACCCCCTCATTCCTCCACTGGGAGGAGTGGCTCGGGAGCATGCTGCAGGAATGGGGATGGCTTGGAGACTACAAGCAGGCTGTGCTCCAAAGACAGAAACACTCGGTCACAGGCCAGGTGACATGGAGTATGGCCAGAGACCAGGGAGACAGGTATGACTGATGGCCTTTCTCTGAGGACATACTGAGAAGTGAGATCCGAGCTCTCAGCTCCTCTGGGCTGGAGACTGGGAAGCTGCCATCTTCATTCCCAGCCTCCAAAGCGGTATGGAAAGCGTTCAGGGAACAAAAGCTCCCAAGAGCAAACCTGAGAGGATTGCTTAACCTGGCCCCTGACAGGGGTGGGGCACTTCCGCCTCAGGCAAAGACACTTGGAAATCAGGGCAACAGGCCCCACCCCCAGAAGATCAGCAAGAACATCCTGCCGAGACCAAGTTCACCAATCAATGAGATCTGCAGAACACCAGGGCTAGGGGAATGCCACATGTACAATTCTTTGCTTTTTCCCCATGAATGGGACTGGAGGAGATTATTCTTTCAAAGATGAAATGTTTAATTTTATTTTTCTCTTATTCTATATTTTAATTGTTTTCTCTTTCCTATATTAAAACTTTTTCAACTACTTTATCTTATCAATACTTTTTTCAAAAAAATCTTTTTTTTCATTTTCATTGCTTTAGTCATATTATATCCCCTCATTGTATTTAAGCTTATTTTCTGTATACATATAGGTTTTTCATTATTTAAAATTTTGGGATAGAGTTTCTTCTACTAGATAAAAATATACCCTAAATCTAGCACATGGCTTCCTTCAAGTCTCCAGTCTCATTACATTCTTTCCTATTTTTTCTTTCTTTTTTCCTCTTTTAAACAACTTCTTAACAATTCCTTTTGTTAAAACTTTTTCTATTCTAATTTTTACCTTTACATTCACCTTCCATACCTTCATTGTATATACCCTTATTTTTGAACATATCTGTTTTTCTTTCTTTAAAATTTTGGGAGGCAGTTTCTTCTAACAGATGAAAATACACACAAAATCAAGTGTGTGGCTCTGTTCTAATCATGAGGATAATCATATATATAGAGAAAGAGACATATAGATATAGATAGAGAGGGAGATTTTTTTCCCCTTTTTTCTTCACCCAGTTTGGGTCTCTTCTGATTTGGTTAGTACACATTTTTCTGTGGTCATCACCCTTTTAGTATTTTGTTCCCACATTCATCCATTCTTCTCTGGATAAAATGACAAAGTGGAAAAACTCATCTCAAAAAAAAGAACAAGAGACAGTACTGACAGATGTGGACCTAATCAATAGAGACATTAGTAATATGTCAGAACTAGAGTTCAGAATGACGATTATCAAGGTGCTAGCTGGGCTTGAAAAAGTGACATATGGTATTAGAGAATCCATTTCTGGAGAAATTAACTAAAATCTCACCAATATGATATCAAAAATGCTATTAATAAAGTGCAATAAAAAGTGGAGGCTCTTTCTGTTAGGATAAACGAAGCAGAAGAGGGAATTAGTGATATAGAAGAGCAAATGATAGAAAATAAATAAGCTGAGAAAAGAGAGATAAACAAATAACTACTAGACCACAAGGGGAGAACTCAAGAGCTAAGTGACACCTTAAGATGAAACAATATTAGAATAATTGGGATCTCAGAAGAAGAAAGAGAGAGAGGAGCAGAAGTTATATTGGACCAAATTATAGCAGAGAATTTTGCTAATTTGGCAAAGGGAACAAGCATCAAAATCCAGGAGGCATAGAGAAACCACCTCAAAATCAATAAAAATAGGTCCACACCCTGTCATCTAATAGTAAAACTTACAAGTCTCAGTGACAAAGAGAAAATCCTGAAAGCAACTCGAGAGAAGAGGTCTGTAACACACAATGGCAGACATATTAGATTGGCAGCAGACCTATCCACAGAGACTTGGCAGGCCAGAAAGGACTGGCTGATGTAGTCAGAGAAATACATGAGGAAAATATCCAGCCAAGAATACTGTATCCAGCTAGTCTCTTTCAACTTATTGAAAATAGAAGGAGAGATAAAAAGCTTCCAGGACAAATAAAAACTAAAAGAATTTTCAAACACCAA